>VVHJ01032184.1:0-18038 GCA_015107715.1 Tylochromis polylepis
GCAGGGGAATAATGTTTATGGTTCAGGGAAATGGGTGTGGTTTTTGGAAAATGGCATTATGGTTTTGAAATTTTAGCTCACAAGACTGGTTATAGTGTTTACGCAATCGAGAAAAACTGTAATACTGAAACAAACAATGAAAGAAGGTAAAATATTCCCTCCAAACAAAACGTATAAATTCTAAACGCACAAATCAGTCCATGCATGATTACATTGCTCTGCCCATCAAAAAGTCTGCGCCTGCGCAAATATATCGCCTATCGTCATTTATTGGACTGACGATTGTCGGTTGGAAAATTTTTACATATCGCCCAGCCTTAGTGTGCAGAGACAAACACCATGATATATGGCAGGAAGAAGACACCGAAAACAAACCAAACAGGCCAAGAGAACATCTGAGATGATACATCCACAACAGGAAGTTAGTCATTAATATGTGTCTGGATCATTTGGATTACTCACTGTGAAGAAATCCTGATCCTAAGTGTAATGAACACTTATTCAACCAGAGAGTGATTATTTTCTGATCTGTTCAAATATTTTTATTGGGCACCACGAGCCCACTGACTATAGTGTATATTGTGAGGGTTTTTTTTTTTTAATTAAGCTTAAAGACATGCTGTTCATGAACGGTGCCAATAAAAAGTAAGAGAAGCTGTGAATGCTGATTATTTTGAGGAGGCTCATATCTATTGAATAAAACTACTAAGAAGTACAACACATTAAAATGATAACAACCTCAACACTCAAAATAGATGCCTGGACCCAGAAATAGCATTGGTTAGTCGTGACTTAACAAGTGGATTTCCTTTAGCATACATTAAAACTACTTTTAATCAACGTTGATTCAGTCAATCTGAGACTGATTATTTACGCTGTGTGTGATTCAGGGACAGCATGTTTAAAACCTCATGAAGTACAGTGTATCCTAGTAAATAACATTATAAACCACAGCAAGGTTTCTAAAGACGTGCCCAGTAATTTTATTTAAATAAGCCTAAATGCAGTCCATTCTATTACATTCAATTCCTCTAATGAGCACTCAGCAGTAAAAGGTTAAATAAGAGGTGAGGGAGCATTTACTCAGTAGTAAACAAGTAATTAATCATCCACCTCCCTACAGGTCCTCATATCTGTATAAACTGCAGGAAAGGATGCCCATTTTCGTTATTTTCCAGTGTTGAGAACATCACCCACGCACCACATGAGATTTTATAGTATTGGGTCTAATTCAACCAATCATCCTTCATCTGAGCTTCCCAGCTGGTAAGACCAATGGGAAAACAGCATCCACTGCTTTTACCATGCAAGCCAAGTTTCTAAACAGACACCTACTCTAATGTAGTTTTCATGTAGAAAAAAAAATGGTTGTTGCATTGCTCCACATAGATTAGTAAATTGACTGTTTTTCAGAGAGATTGTCTAGAATGTGAGCAGTCACATTAAAATAAATCACAACCCAAGAACCTGCCTATTTCTCAGACGAGCCCCAGCGAGACCTGAGGCAAATTAAAAACAGGTTGTTAAGTATATTGGAATATGAAAAGAAAATATGAAATAATATTTTTTTTAAAGTGGGAAACAATTCATAAGTAAAAGACTGGATAAACAAGTTGTCAGACTTTAGTCCACTGATCATCAGCATAAAGAACGGCTGCTTATGAGGGTCAATTTTAATTCAGTGCTGATGAATATGATTTTTTAGCCAAAGTAATAGAACAGACAAGTGTTTGAGGAAAAATCAGGAACATCATTAATACATGAATTTACTTTGTTGACTGTCAGGACTAATTAACAGTGGCTACATTTTTGGCTTAAAATGTTTCTGAAACAATCAGCGTTTCTTTGATGCATCAATGTGAAGCCAGCTCCACACTGACAGAGTGGACCAATGAATCAGTATTCACAGCAGCTCAGTCACACAAGGTGAAGCTGGAAATGAATGCATTATTTTTAAATAACAAATGTATTTATTTGGTATGCTACTTTTAACTTTTGCATTTATTTGTTTTTATTTTAAGGGTATTCCATTAAGACAGAAATTTTAAAAGCAATACATTTGCCAGTACCATGAAGCAGAAGACATAGATGAGACTATACAAAACAGCAAGAGGCTGGACAGGTCACCAAAAGTGAAAATGGGGTAAAACTTTTCCCTAAAGGGAATGACACCTATGTCTCACCAACTCACACAACATGTCTTTTGGACTGAAAATTGGCAAATTAGAGATTCCGATGCCTTTTCGCAGAACTAAGAAGTCCACATCAGCTAGGAGAACAAGATGTATTTGGTGTTTAGACACAAAGAACTATTTGGTTAAAGTCAGGAAAAGTGGTTTGTGACCTATGACATATGGCTCTTTGCAACAGCAACGCCATATGTAAAAAAAAAAAAAAAGACAACTTGCATAGGAAAGACCTATGTCACTAATGCCATAACAACCTGTGTCATACTCCAAAGGCTACCTTGCATGTGACTAAGATGCCAGCAACTTTGACTTCCACTTCTTCTTTTCACAACTCCTTTTAAGTGGGTCATCTGCCTCAATCTCACCCTATCTCACCGCATCCTTCCCTGTCACACCAACCCTGTGCGTGTCCTCCTTCACCACATCCATGAAACTTCTTTATGGTTCTCTTCAATATAATCATTATCCTGCTAGCAAGCAGAGATAATCTGGATAATTCTAAAATATCTCAACATTGCCTCTGTCTCCAAAACGCTCAAGCTGAGTTGTCCCTCTGACATACTTTTTTTTCTAATCTTGTCTATTCTGGTCACACTCAATAAAAAACTTAGCATCTGCAACTCTGTAACCTTCAGCTATGCCTCCTGTCTTTTTCTTAGTGCCACCATCTCAGAGCCATACATCATAACAGGCTTCATACAAAGTAAATCTTTCCTTTCACTCTTTGCTATCCTTCTGTCACAAATCACCCAGGCAGTAGGAGAGTGAACCTGTCTGTACCTCCTGGAGTCCATTATAAGATGTGTTGTTTTAAGGATGTTCAGTTTCAGGTTATTTTCTGAGCACCAGTGGGACAAGTTCTCTACCTCCGCCTTGTGCGCTGTCTCATCTCCATCAGAGAAAAGCCCAACCAAAGTGGTGTCATCAGCATACTTGACGATGATGTTGGTTGGGTGTGTTGGTGTGCAGTCATGGGTGTACAGGGTGTACAGTAGCGGGCTGAGAACGCAGCCCTACTGATTGAGGCCGGTTGGTGAGGAGGAAGTCTTTGATCTAGTTTGGTGGTGAGGATGTCTGGTATTATAGTGTTGATGGCTGAGCTGTAGTCCACGAAGAGCAGCCTAACGTAGATCTTCCTGTTCTCCAGATGGCTCAGCGCTCTGTGAAGGGTGATGGTGATGGCATCCTCCGTGGACCGATTTGCTCTGTAAGCAAACTGGTGGGGGTCAAGGGAGGGAGGGGGGTAGACAGTCTCTGATGTGCTGAGACAGTATCCACTTGAAACGCTTCATGAATACAGATGTGAGGGCTATAGGTCTGTAGTCACTGACGCTGTCTATGACAGTCTTTTTGGGGACGGGAATGACAGTGTAGGCCTGA
The DNA here is from genome assembly GCA_015107715.1 of Tylochromis polylepis. Classification (NCBI taxonomy): domain Eukaryota; kingdom Metazoa; phylum Chordata; class Actinopteri; order Cichliformes; family Cichlidae; genus Tylochromis; species Tylochromis polylepis. The sequence continues at coordinate 3,570 of VVHJ01032184.1, forward strand.
CAGAACGCCACTTCTTTCACTCTTGAGAAAGCTCCATGACAAAGAGATGCAAGTTTCTGTTATAGTTCAACAACACTCCTAACAATTAAACAATTAAATTAAATCAATGAGTACAATTAAGGGAATATCAAAGCTAAAGGGATGATTACTTTAGCCATTTAACTCTTGCCTGTCTGTCAAGGACTCCTTTTGGGCTTGCTCAGCTTATTCAACATCCCTCACCAGAGGTGGCTAACAGGTGGCTAGAGGAGTGTGACTCTAGTAGCTGAAGCAAAAACTCGGGTGGAGGATAACTTCCATGAAGCCACTGAACAAGACTTTTGGTGGGTTTAAAAGCAATTCTCGCAAACTGTCAGGTGACGGTGAAGTGGAGAGGAGCCAGGTGAGGTAGAAGGTGCTCTGGACATATACTAGCAGGAAAAGGCCTTAGGGTAGACCCATTAAATACTGGCCTCAGCATTCCATCGGAAGAGCTGGAGGAAGTGGCTGGGAAGACGGAGGTCTGGGCTTCTCTGCCTGCACTGCTGCCCCCACAACCAGGCCCCAGATAAGAAGTAGGAAATGGATGTATGTATGGATAAATTAATTGGAGGAACCTCTTTATCAAGTACAAGGTTTAGGGCAAAAAAAACAAGACGACTTTCAGTTGGACACCTGATGCAATACAGCTACTTGTATCAAAGGCAGACTGTTCCATCCAAATGGATTTGCACAAAATCTAACCACTTCTGTTTTAGTTTCAGATAGCCAAGTTTAATATTTCAAGCTGCAGCCAGGGGCCCTAAATGTAAACATTTAGTCATTTGTCTGACCAGTTTGTGGTCTTCAGGAGGCAGGTATTGTGAAAAAAATGATGCCAACACACATGCCCTGAACCCCTCATCCATCTCCAGGGCGGTCTGTTGGATTATCTCTGCTTGCAGCCGCCTCAAATCGCAAGTTAAGAAAATACATATTTCTTTCAAGTAATTCTCTTCCATTTCATGAATGACAGCATTAGTTTGTCAACATTTTGATGCTCTCTTCAGGCCGGGATTAAACCGAGGGATTAGATATTACTTTAACTTCATTTTACCTTCAGGTTAAAATGAAGAGCTTCATCATGTTTTGGACGAGAAACAAGTTTCACATTACTACCTGTGCTATCAAGCATGCACTGACACGAGAACGTATATTTTAGACAATTACAAGAAAGACGAATTTTAGGCTTGTTGCACAGGAGCTGAAAAAAGTGCTCTGAAATGTTTCATTCGTTTACATTTTTTATCCAGAGAGGGATGTTACAAGAAGTAGTTTGAGATATTTGAGTTTAATGTTACAAAATTTAATTCAGCCTGCAAAATCTGATAAAAAGCAGACTGCAGTGACGGATGTTTGTCTCTACCCTGCCATCCCTATCAGGAATATTAAGAGCATTAACATGATGAAAGACTCCCATCTGCACAACAAAGTGTGCTCACAATATTGTGAGGTACAGATACACACACTCACATTTGATCAAAGATGCCAAACTAAAATAGATTTAGCCCATATGAGAAAGGTTTTTCTGTTATTTAGTACTGATTTATTAAACATGTTTCTTAAAAATCCTTTTTAAATCAACCGCACATGTTCTGAAAGAAACTGAAGGTGGTGCTTTGGGCCAGTGGGCTCAGCCGTTGCCATCTGTTTGGTTTCTTTTTAACCTCCCTGCAATTTATTCAATGAAATAAGCCTGTGCCCTTTACAGTGACAGTGTAATATCTGTCCATGTAGAGCTCTGTTCATACTTATAGATTAACACAGATGGCCTGGAGCTGTAAACAAAAAAAAAAGAACACTGAATGAAAAAAGAATGCTGCTTTAAAAACCATCTGCCTGATTTAGGGGGCAGTGACAGTGACTAACCACTATTTATGACCACTAGTTAGCCATCAGTGTTGAACTGACTGCTTAACTGAGATCAGGCTTGTCAATGAAAACCTGGCAGACAAATAAAGTGAGGCAGACGTTTAGATTCTTTGCTGTTGATTTATTGTGAGCAGCTTTTAAATTGGTGTGATCATAGCCCAAAGAAAAAACAGCCAGCAGATTATAGCCATCCTAATGACCACAAATGTTTGAGGCTACTGTCCATTCCTACAAGCTATATCATCTGTACAAGCAAGAGAACGGGTATGAGCCTGTACTGTATGTGCTGTAGATGAGCTTCCTTTATTTGTTTCAGTACGGTGGTTCATCTATCATCCGCAGCCCTGCTTCAAAGCCCTAACAGACTCCAGAGTGAGGTTGCTGTTTAACCTGCAGACCTGCTGTTTAAAACTACCAGTGGATGTAATTAGCAGGCCCGACCCCCTCCTGTTCATCTACTTCACCTTTCTTCCTGTTCCGTTTATTCCCAAACCTTCCTTTTCTTAAACCACTATTAAGTATAAGGCTGAAACGCTCTGTCCTTTGTAAAGGACTGTGTACTTACTGCTCAATATTCTATATAACAATATGTACTGACACCCAGTAGTTTTTTCTACAGAGCAGGAGATAGAGGTTTATGAATCACTTAGGAATCTCAATAACTGAATAACAGAAAGTTATAATTGTTGAACAAAGTACTGTACATCACATGGACATTTTCTACTTTTACTCTTTACATTTTTTCTCTAGAAATTTTGAGGTCAGTAATCTGCTTTAATAACACACAAACTCGGTCAGTTTTGCAAATAAACCAATTTTGCGTAAGTCCATTTCTCACTGTGTTACAGATTTCCTGCTCTATTTGCAGCTCGTAGTCCCAAGCCTGTTTGTTCAGCAGGAACAAATAGGCTTGGGACTCTTTAAACGCTTTAAAATCTGCTCACATATCTATATTGATTTAAAACAAAGTACTAAAAACAACCAGGAATTGCAGGTTTTAGACAACAGAACTAAACTGTGTATTAGTTATTGTTATATTTTTTTTTAAAGAAAAACAAATATGAAAATACTATCTCACGTATTTTGTGAGGTAAAATGAAGATAGTATTTTGCACTCTGTGTTGTGGAGTTGATGCTAATTGGATAAACTGGCACTTTCCCTGTCTGTCTACACTTAGTTACCATAATGAATCTAAACATGTTTTTCCCTAAATTTAGTATCAGAATTGCTGTCCTGACTTCTCTAAAGATAATCTATGTGGATTAAGTCTTAGCTTTTTGCTGAGAAGCCACTCCACTGTTGTCTCATCTTAGTTTTGTATGCAAGGCTATTGTCGTGGTGTAAGTGTCACTCTGGAATGAAGTGAGTCAGAAAGGGCTCACTCCAAAGTGTCACTCTATAACTCTAAAGTGAGCCCTTTCTGATTTTTCCTTTATCTTTCCCTTAATTCTGACCAGTCTTCCTGTTCCTGTCAGGATCCTGATGCTGCCACTGTCATATTTTACTGCAAAGATGGTAGCCAGGCTATGTTCAACAGACGTAGTGCTTGGAGTTTTGCCAAAATCTGTCAACTTTTGTTTCATCTTTTTTCCTCATGCTCGGTGTTTTTAAATGCCATTTGGCAGACTCCATGCAGGCTGTCATATGCCTTTACCTTTACCTTACTCGGAGTGGCTTCTGTCCAGATGCATAAGGGTGTGACTCATGAAGTACTGCTGCGATGGTCATTCTTCTGGCAGGTTCTCCCTGCAGAGAACTTCATTTAGAGTGACTGATGTGTTCCTGGGCCATCATCATATTCAAGGAGTCCTGGTTCTTCCAAGCATCCTTTTCAAAATTATTTAGACTTCTGTGCTCTTGGAAATACATAAAGCAATGAAATGTGTAGCTTGTCTAATCTCTGTTGAGCTACATTTATTTGTTTCTTTTTTTCTGCAGAAACTTTGGACTTCGTCCCTTGGAATATGAATTGCAGCTGGAGACCTCACATATACACACTTGTGCGTGTCTTTCTAAACTATGCCCAGTTCATTTAGTTTGCCAATCAAGCTTTAGACACATTTCAAGGTAAATTAACAGAAATGGGATGCACTTGTAATGTCACTACAAAGGTTCTGAGTTCTTTTGATAAGCAATAAATATTTTACAGTATTTATTTTAAAAAATCAAAAAGCTTATATTAACTTTTTTATTGTGTTATTGAGTTGTTGGGTGAAGATAATGACCAACAATTAAATTGATATGCATTCAAAATTAAATTCACAGTCTAAAGTTGAAAAACATGAAGTGGTCTGAATATTTACTGACGTAAATGCCATTTGTAGCAACTTGGTTTTGATAGCAGCACTTCTGTCTATAGTTTGGTCTTTCCATGGTATTTGTTTAACGGATATAGAGAATAAAATGCCATCCCCAACATGTGAAACCACACAAAGAATAGAAAATGAGGAGATTGTCCAACATTTTCAACCATCCCTACTCTTCTTCACTGCATGTCATAGTAACACAGTAACAATGGTGTCACCTGCAGAAGTCCATCCAAGCAAAATCCACTAATGGGCCTCACAATACAACCCACACTGCTCATTTGACTGTTGATCTCTTGGGTATGTCATAGAGCACAGATTATACTGCGGAGTGTAACATTCCAATAAAACAGAAGAAAGCAGGAAAAAGAACCGCTTTTAAATTGAGTCGTGCATAAAAAGTAAAGCGGACTGCAAAGATTCAAATTAGCAATTTGGTTTAAAACAATTAAACCAATTAATTAAAACTTGTCCTCTGCGCTGCACTTCTTACTGTTATCATGTAGCTCATTCAATCAATTAATTTGATCTAACACTACTGTTTGTCGCTTTTGTTATCCATTAACACTACTTCACTGTCACTGCATTGGGATCATGAACCCTGACCACCTTACTATCGCCTGCTCGGAATTATAGTGGCAATTTGTTCAGCTAACGTACTGTTGCTCGGGTTAAGAAATGTAGCTGAATATTTTACATGTGAATGTAAAAATGAAGGAACACAGCAAAGTGCTGGCTCACAGGGGCTGAAACAAGCAACATGCTCAGTGGATTTTAAGGCAAGCCACAATTTAGTGTGCATGTAATTGCTGTGATTATGTGGTGATTGCATTATGTAGATTACACACCTGTTATGCACCCCGCCAGCCCCAACCCCCCTTCCCCAAAGGCAATTTGTATTTGACTTTAATTCAGGTTTAGTGAAACTTTTGTTACACACTTTCGGATAAGCAGTTAGAGCCTTCAGGGTAATTGAAAACTACATAAATAAAACCGAAAGAGGAGGGCTTAGTCTTCTCCCGATTTCGCCTCACTTGTCTGAAAGTCTTACTGCTAGAGCCGTGAGTTTGTGTTTGGGAATTATGCATTTAGCCCTTACTGAATTACAATGAGTACAAAACAGAATAAGTTTCAAACTTAAAACCAACAAATGTAGTAAGTAGTAAGACATGCAGCACATTAGTGGACTGACAATACTTTCTGTGACAGATGATCTATAAATACATAAAGAAACAGAGTAATAGAGAAAGTAGTTAGGCTATTTCTTCAGTGAGTTAGAACAAGGAGGAAGATGTGGGTGGGGGTATGAGATGCACTGTAGTGATTCACTGGTTTGCTGACCCAGTTTGGAAGAACTTCAGCATGTGTTTCAACAATTCACCCTGACAGCCCACAATATGACCGGCTCCAAAATGGTCATACTGTGGAGCTGGTTGTCAGGATTGTGAGAATAATAACGTTCTGTGTCTCTGAGATACGATGGAGGGCGCAAAGCACACAAAAAGTATATACACACATACTCGTTTTATTACTAGTCATTAAACAGTCAATCAGGAAAATCTGAAAGTCCAGTTTTTTGTTAGTAACACTCTTGTCAGTCCAATAAGAATTGACTTTTCTGTCACGCTGTGTTTGCTGTAGCAAAAAATCCAGCAAGGGAGCAGAATGTTGCTGCTTGTTTATCACCTGCTTGACTGTGTATTAGCGAATGCCACTGCTTACAGTTTTAAGTCTGCTAATCTAAACGATGAAAGTTGTTAGTTTCTGCCCTCTGAATATACAGATCAGGTTGATAGTTTTTTGGACAAAGCTGCAAGTTTTGCCCCTGTACACCACTGCAGTGAATTTTTAAATGAAATAATCAATATGTGATTGTGAAGAGCAGACTTTCATCTTTATTATTAGGGATTTTGTTTTATAAAATCGTATTAACTGTTTGGGAATTACACTGATTGTTATACACGGCCCCCATTTTTCTGAGGTAACAGGACCAACTAACATAAATGTAATGGTTTAATACTTTTATGAAAATCATTTGCACTCAATGACTGTGTGACGTGTAGAAACCATGGACATCACCTAAATGCCCTTTTTACTTCCTTGAGATGGTCTGCCAGGTCTTTACTGCAGACACCTTGAGCCGCTGTCTGGTGGTGGGTCTTTCCACATTCAGGTTTGTATTTAATAACTAAAAAGGATGCTCTATTGGGCTGAAATGAGATGAATGATTTAGCCATTGAAGAAAATCCCATGTCTTTGCCTTTGATTGCTTGTGCAGTATGCTTCACAGTTCAAATTAATAATGACCCAAAGCATACTGCACAAGCAGTATGCTTTGGGTCATTATTAATTTGAACTGTGAAGCTCAATCAGATCAGTTTTGCTGCATTTATATGACTCAAAGCAGAAAGTATAGCACTGCACACTTCACAGTTCATCTTGCTGCTTCTATCAGCAGTCATGTCATCAATAAACACTAGTGACCCGGTTCCTTTGGCAGTCATACATAATACTGCCACCATCATGTTTAACAAATGATGCACTATGCTTCAGATCATGAGCTGTTTCTGTTCTTCGCCATGTGTATTCTCTTTTTCTTCTCATTCTGGTACAAGTTAAACTTGGTTTCATCTATCCAAAGAATTTTTTTTTAGAATGAATGTGACTGCTATCTCTCTCTGATAGGTTTATATTGTTTTTGTTTGTTTGTTTGTTTGTTATTTTGTTTTGTATTTTCAGCCTAATGAGGTGTTCCTCACTTGCACTGACTAAATCAACTTCAGACGTTAGGCCTTGTCATAAAACAAGAAGAGAACTGGGCTCACCTGACCATAAAGCTGCTTGTCAGGCAATTTACCAATTAATTTTGAGGCGCTGAAAATGTGGCAGTGTGTATAAAAAATTGCCTTAATTTCAAAAATTGGTGTGGTGTACAGGGGCAAAACTACAAAAAATAAACTATTTTTGTCTAATAAATTATGGTCCCATTTAGAGTGCAATAGAGTTTCAGTGCATGCGTTTGTCCATGATTGACAGTTGTTACCATATGACTCTGACAGGTCATCAGTATCTCAGTCAGATCCACCGCTCACTGGACTTACCAAACCAGCAGGTCACATCACGGTGGGTATATCCATTCCTTTGATGTACATGGTTTAGGAAAACCTGCGCCAAACAAACCAGCATGACATCAAAAGCAATTTAATTACTTGTATAGTTATTTTTATTTAAAACACGTGTTTTGGCTTGCTGACATTGCTGCTTCCTTTAAATTCAAGTTGAGTTATGAACCATCCTTACAGTTATTAGCTTATTTCAGCTAGACCAACGAAAATGTTTACCAAATTGTTGTGGGCCAACAAAAAATAGGTGGAACAAGCACAAAACATATTCCAATTGAAATACTTTTTTTTTTTAAATAAAGGTTTTTGTTCATTTATCTGAACAAATGGATAAAATGTTGTCACGATTTTACAAATTGTAGTAGGGCAAACTGTTCTGCAGCACACGGTAGATCTACAGTAAAAAGGATTATAAATATACACACATCAGCCCTGATGCTACTTTTTAGGAGGTTGTTTTGGCAAGTAATGAACAGTTAAAGGGGGCTTAAGTTTGCTAAATTATTGCTAGAAAATCAAAACCTGTCAGAAGACTGTCTTCCCCTTAAAGGTGTGAAAAGTGGGATGTTTTTTCAAGCTGCTGCAGTACACTGCATGCAGATCCACAGGATCTACGAGGGTGTAGAAAAGGAAATTAAAAAGACAAGTTTCTAATTGAAAGAAAAATGGAAAAAGTAAATTAGAGGACTTAAAGTTAATATGCCTTAAAAAATAGAGCACTATGAAAGGGTAATTGTACCAGCAGTGTATTAGCAATGAAGTAAGCAATAGTTCTTGTTTACAGATATATCTGTTAGATTGAAGATCCATGTCTTTTGTGACTTAAGGGTGACTTATCTGATATTAGAATCAAGAAATATATGTAAAGGATGTTTAAGCTGGAGTCATTGACATATCAGATAAAAAGACGATTAGATTTTAAACGTCCTGATTTCAACCACAAAGAAAAAGGAAAGAAACAAAGCAAAATAAGGAGAGAAAGATTAGATGAGACCAAATGGGACAAAATACAGATATGCGAGTATAGAAAAAGAAACAGAGATTGAGCATTGAAGTTCAGGGGAATTGCAGGGTGCTGTTTATTCTCTCTGCCGTAAGGGCATGATAAAATATTGAAATATTGAACCAGATATTTTGCATAGCCGAAAGGCTTTTAACTGGTGCAAAATCTGTTCCCTGTAATGAGGCGAGAACTAGTTCTCCTATGGAGAGATGAAGACAGGAACACAAGACATATGGAGCTACACTGAGTATAGCAGAGTTCTGTATTGTAAGCTGGCTGCTCCTGCTCTTTGCAGGTGTGTTCATCTTCACTAACTCTTGTGTTGTGTTGCTGAAACTGTCTGTAGTGTTCTAAAATAGTTTCCACTAATTCAGGTTGAATTTTGTTCCATTGTAGCAACAGTTCTTATCATTATTATTTCATGATTGTTATCAAATTGATTCATTAGCTTAAATCCTTCAGTTAACCTTTACACACCACAACCAAACTTGAAACTGCTGTGACGTGGATCTTTGGATATACTACACCTGTCTGCCCCATGCCCTGACTCTGTCCCACTAGGTCTGAATATGATAATGGTCATTGTGAATTTATTTGCTGAGGCAGCCTTTGCAGGCAACAGTGCATAATCATGTCTGATTATAGGCAGAGAGCAGTAAGGTCTGCTAGCCAGGGGATTGCACATTTGCATAATGTCCCAGAGCGTGTAGCACAGGTGAAGAAGCCAGTCATTTAAAATGGACAGAGTAGCAGTTCATTCCTTTGGATGCCATGGTTGCAGGCTGCATAGCAAGAACGATGGATGAAGCTTCATTAAGAGCTTGGCTTTTATATGCCAGCTACCATAATAAATAAACCATTTTCCTGTCATAATACAAATAAAAGTACTTGGGCCCAATAATTCCCCCACAACCATTCCCTTTCTTTCAGTATTGGCTTGAGTTTGGAGTATTGCCTGAAAAAAATGAAAAAAAAAACCAACAAAAAAACTAATGGAGTAGATTTTACATACAGTATACGTGTATAAATTCAAAGAAATCAAAAGGGTGTATTTTGGCTTGGAAATGTATGTATGGATTTGAAAAACTGTCATTTTCTGTCAAGAACAAGAAATCGTGTTACTTAGCAGGTTTACAGTTTGGCAGGCTTTCTGCAAGCTCCCAAACAAATCTAAAGAAAGTGGGCTTTTAGGCAGGGGGTTATCATAGAATTACCTAAAAGAAGAAAGAAAGACCTAAAATGGCTTATTTGAGCTACAGGATACATGAAAGCATTTATAAGTATTTATTATAACCATGAGAATCATGCAAAGCTACTACAGGGGAATCCCAGAATGAAAATATAGAACTGCAACTAAACATAATAGGTTCCTATTAAGATAACAAAGAAATTATTTATGAAATAATACTTAGCAGGGCAGAAGGAATGATAAAATGTGATTTTATTTACAGACTGTAACTTCACAACAACAGTTAGAGAGACACTGTGAAATAACCTGGCTTTTAAAGTAATATTGGCTCTAAAGAAGTCAGCGGCCAAAGAAAGACCGAAAACAAGAATAAGCTTATTGGAATCGTCATTTTATACACAGTAATGTCTAGCACTAACAAGATCAAATAAAAGTATGGAATAATGACTCCAAAGACATTATTTCATCAATACCTTCAGATGCAGAAAATAAGGCTGAACAATCGTGTTTACTTGAAAGAGGAGCTGATATGTGTATTTTCTTTTTATCATGAGGACACTTTTGTTGAGACGCTATGGTGTTAAAAGACGGCTTGTTCCATTTCTTGCTTTTTGTATGCTCGCTTACTTGTCCACTGCAAAGAAGATGATGATATATTTACAAATGTTGCTGCCACAGGAAGTCTGTTATGCAGTACAGAAAGAAATGGGGTCATGAATTGTTTCTTAAGGAATTGCTTTTAGAAAGTAAAGATGAAGAGGCATTTTCTAAAGCTACAGAAAAAGATAAGAATGAAAAAGTACTTTCTGTGTTATGTGGAATCACGAGGTTTTAAAACCTAGGCTACCTAAAAACCCCCTTTCAGAAATAGTTATGTGGAATAATTGGAAATACTGAAACTTTCCCCAAAGCTTTTATTTGAAAATGTGAAAAATTGACTTTCAATTGATGTGATCAAGGAAGTATTTAAATTTGAACAAGACTGCAGGGATGTTAATAATGGTACAGTATTACTAGCTGTGACAGCATGGTTGGCACCATGTGAAACTGTGTGTGTGTCACCATGACAAAATATAGTCCCAGTAAAACAGGAACTAGTTAAGAAGTGGTTTTAAGTACAATAAAAGATGTTTATATGTCTTTCTTCAACTTTGCTAATACGGGTTTCTGCTGAGGTAAGCCTCTCTGAAAACACCCCAACTGCGTCCTTTATTTCTTGGTTTGATGTTATGACTTCTCACAGTTGAGTAGTGAAGTGTGTTTTCAGCGAATGAATTGCGGCCAGAACGTTAGTCTCGGTTTGTTGGGCGCTAGCTTCTTCCATCTTTTCAGTTTCAAGTTCGTTGCCAGCGTCGTCGTCTGATCCATCCTTTCCGGCTGTTTTAGGTTTAGATTTATGTTTAATCGGCATCTCGACTGGCTGGGTCAGAGCAGAAGCTTGTGTTGGAACAGGTGCCAATAGAAAGATGGCTTTAGCTGCGGTGGAGGAGCATTTAGTGGATGGAGAGGTCGGAGCTCAAAGTTTTGCTGCCGTTCAAATAGACGCCATAACCGGAAGTCGTTTATGTCTTTCTGCACAGATTTTATCAGTACAATCATTTCAATACATCCATCCATCCATTCTCTACCGCTTATCCTTTTCAGGGTCGTGGGGGGGCTGGAGCCTATCCCAGCTATCTTAGGGCGAGAGGCAGGGTACACCCTGGACAGGTCGCCAGTCTTGTCACAGGGCCATTTCAACACAATATATGACAAATACACAAAGCTTTACAGGTACAGATTTTGAGATAAAAAATTAAAGCTGAGCTCTAAGGTGTGATCCAATGCAGGAGCACTAAGTAAAGTTGAGTGAACAATTTACAGTAATCCTTGTGATATCATGAGATTGCTGCAAGTTGCGACCACATCCAAGCTCACCAAGGCTGGAGAGCAGAACAAGGTCTGTTCCAAACAGCTGCAGTCCAACAGGATGGAGTTGAAGCCCACAGGCAGAACGAAATACTCGCTGGAAATGCAGCTGAATAACACAGAGGAAAACTACAACACTGACCTAGCCTGTGAGCAGGTAGGGAAACAGAACATCAAACGGGCCGGAGCTCATTAGCAGAGACATAACATTCAAAATAAATATTGTCATAGCACTTTTAAAATAATGAAACAAATCAAAGAGCGTTACTCTCTGACTTCTAGTGACTCACAAGAAAAAAAAATCACTAGTCATAAAAGAAAGTGAACTTCAAATATCGAGCTAGAGCTGGTAAAGGAAGAGACAGAGCCTCTAAATGATCATTATGGGAGCCCGTGACTATTAATCAACAGACAAGCTTGACCTCACATGAGCAAAGATATTCTTCGACATCAATACTAATACAAGAACCTAATTTCTAAAGGTTTAGTAGAATGTTTAGTCTCATTTTAACCAGGTTCCATTTCATCAAGTTCTTCATCTCATCAGGAATGTGCTATGAGAGAACTGTGCCATCTGCATCACTTGCATCTTTGACCAGTTTGAAAGGTCAAACAAAGGGCAGTGCTGCAAGATGGGAACATTTGGCAAAACGCCTTAATGCACTTAAATCCACGACTAGAGTCAGAGGACCAATTACACTTGGCTTTTTGCGGTTAACAGTTTAAGCAATGGAGCAGCAACAGCTGAGACTTCCAGACTAAGAGATTCAGGACTTATCTGCCATCACCAGAAGAATATGAAGCTCACACGAGTAGGTAGATAAGGAAACAATCTCATTATCTCATTTAACTGTGATTTACTGCCAAATGTGCTCATCCAAACACCTTGAATAAACAGCACAGTTGTTACACACCAAAATCCCAACCAGAACTGTTTGCGAACTCTGAAATGTAGCAGGTACATTACAAAAAGGAAAGATAGTTTATAGCAGAACTGCAAAGGGAGTCAATGGGAAATGTCAGTAACCTTTTAGAAGGTCCAAATTTTCCATAAATCCAGCACAATTTAAACAATGTGTCATCTTTACTACAAGGAGCTCTTTATATCATAGTTCAGCAGGGGAAAAAAGCCAGTGGTTTAGGTAGTGATTGTAATTTTGAAAAAGAAATAGATAAGGTCAAGTTGATGATCAGAGGTCTGGCAAATGCACAAAGATAATCTGACAAGGAAGTAAATATACCTGCGCAGTATACCTGCTGGGGAGCTAATGACGTGAGTAGGAAAAGGTGAGGTGGGGGTCATGATCAACCCAGACAAAATATACCAAAATGTTTCATTAAATATAAAATGTGATGCACTAAACACTCTGTTATATTACTCAAGCATTGTACCTACAGCAGCTGATCCGTTTGGTGAGACAGAGCACATTTAATTCTGCCCACACTGGAGTAGAAAATAATTAATTGCTCTCTTTCACTCTGTGTTGCATGAAGACACATCTATATCATTTCTATCTGCCAGCAAAAACACTATCAATACCTTAAAACCGCAACTTAATGGGATGCACCAACAGGGAAAAATCCAGAGCTAAGTTCAGTAACGACCACTATAGCTGAAAAGAAGACTGGTTCATACACACTCCCTGGACATTTTTTCAGTACACCTGGTCAACTAGTCATTAATGCAAATATTTAATGAGTCAATCACATGGCAGAAACAATAAATTTAGGCATGTAGACATGATCAAGACGATGAGCTGAAGTTCAAACTGAGCATCAGAATGGTGAAAAAAAGGTGATTTAAGTGACTTTGAACATGGCATGGTTATTGCTGCCAGACAACCTGTTGTGAGTATTTCAGAAAGTGATGATCTACTAGGATTTTCCCACAAAACCATCTCTGGGGTTTATAGAGAATGGTCGGAAAAAAAGAAAGCATCCGATGAGTGGCAGTTCTCTGAGCAAAAATGCCTTGGTAATGCCTGATAGGAAGGTAACAGTAACCCAAATAATGACTTATTACAACCAGGGTATACAGAAGAGCAACCCAATACTTTTGGGTGGTGAGTATATTTCCAAATTCTATTTGGCAGCATGGCTCTGTTCTGATCTATTCTGTGTAAAGCCAAAGGCAGAGAAGGCAGCAGATAGACCACCAGCACAGAACAGAGCAGGCCTCAATAACAATAGATAAGAATATTGGTTAATTCAGATACACCATGAAAGGAGGTGCTGGGGTAGAAATAGGTTGTAAAGCATCTTGCACATGCGCACAGGATGTGAGCAGGCTAAAGCAGCTTAAACAGCATAACCTACTGATATGGGCTTAGACCCAGGCCAGCTGAACTACCAGGATTCCAGCTGAGCTTGCCTAAATCAATGCTATGCTAGACTTTTTTAAGCTGCTCTTCATAAGCATTATAAGTACCAACAGACTGAGCCTTACAAAAGACAAAAGTGGAAACGGGCAACAAGACAAAACTACACCTCAAAGCTTGTTGCATACACACTGTTGCACACAATTTCAAGCAACCCATTTAACCTAGAAACCATTGTCAAATGGTGCACACTATTTTTACATTGAACATTCCTCATATCATCTGACTGCCAGGAATGCGGGACAGGTGAGAGTGCCAAGACAGGAAAGACGACTGAAGAAAAACAGGCAGAGCAAAGAAAATGCATAAAATTGGGGCACTGCCCTGGGGTCTTTTTTAAATCATACCCTACTGACCAGTGATGTACACTGAGTCACAGTTTAGTGGGTGACTAAACTGTGACTAAATATGACTAAAAAAAAGCTGTGTGACATACCAAATCAATTTATTGATACGTAGAGAGTGAATTTAGAAGTTAAAGTTCAGATTTTTTATTCAACTTGAAAGGCCTGCCTAGAATGCAGTGTCAGCCAAATGTCAAAATAGGGAAATAAAAGAAAAAACAAGTTAAATGATATTGGGAAAGGACTGGTTTAATAGTGCAGCACAATGATTGATGGTTCGATATATCAACTGAAAAAAAAAAAAAAAAAAAAAAACAAAAACAAAAGG
>VVHJ01032184.1:18058-31322 GCA_015107715.1 Tylochromis polylepis
TCAAAAAAAAAAAAAAAAAAAAAAAAAAAAAAAGCACAAGCATCATGGGGCCATTAGTATACAATCTTCCCCTATGTTCCTCAGCCCTGTGGCACTAACAACTTTCAGGATTTGTGAGTGCAATAAAGAGACCATAGATTCAAGGTAATTTGCTCCACAATGAGGTGAGACCCAGAGTGCTCGCAGAAGGCTTGCTACAATGCCGGAACAGTTAACCTATTCATCGGTCAAAACAAACAAGTCTCACCGTCAGCTTTTATCAGCCCTTTATTTCATAACCTTGACACAGAAATGAAAGCCTCTCTGAGCGGTTTATAGGGAGAACGTGTTGAACGTTAGTAGATGGTGGGCCGCCTGAGCAGCAGTCGCTCTGATCTACAGCAATCTATTGATCTGGCGAGCTTGTCCAATCAATACAAAAGAAGAGAAACGGGGAAACAACATTAGAGGAGAAAATAGCCTATTTAAGGAACCTGAAGAGTGGGAAAGGGGGGCTGCATGCACATTTTCATAGGATAGGTACTGTATGTGAATTCTACACACACACGTGCGCACACACACACACACACACGGGGCTAGATGAAAGGAAATGCATTTTTCCACTGAGACCAATAGTAAAGCTCTGTATTATTTCCTTGGGAGTGCCAGGAATGTAATGAGAAAACTAGCAGAGGGAGGAAAAAAAGCAGTGGAAGGGCTGGTTGGGATGAGATATGAGATGAGGCAATGAAGCAGAGCCGGCATGCTGCGATTGAGTCGTCTGAGTTAGGTGGACATTCCCAAATACGTTACTGCACCAGCAAGTTAAAAAAAAAATCTGCTCTGTCAGTTCTGCATACAGATGTCTTCATTTTGGCTAAAGGATGACCAAATGGATATAATTTGTGATATCACAGGTCTGACCAGCAGCCAGTGTTTCTATAAACAGCTGTGTGCTATGTTTATGGAACCCTGGGCTACAAACAGATCCCCTTCCTGTCTCTCCACTCACATTCCTCTAGGAAGAAATGTTGGACCATGGCTAAACTGTAACCGACAGATGCTGAAGATGGATGAGATATTAAGCCAAGAAATAAGTGGCGAAATAAGAGGATTTTCATGCATCCACAGGTGGGCCAATCAGATACATACATACATTATATGAAAGGTGCACAGCAGGAGCAAAAAATGGAGACTGCAGTTTTGGAGACTGATGGAACCTCAAAAAAATAAACTCTGGCAATAATAAATACTCATTGGACATGAACAAGATGGGAATGGCAACAACTGTTTGGAATCCACAATAGCCTTTTAAGGGCTAAGCTACTGCAACTAATCTGGGCTCTGTTTTTAGGCTTTAAATGTGTAAATTCTCACAGGAGACTTAAGCTAATCTCCAATCTTTTCAGGGCACATTAGGTGAGTAGTATAAAAGTAGGAATGCAACAATCAAACATATCCAGAGTGGAGTGGACAAGAGACAAGTGAAGTGAAAATACAAAACTGGCTGGGAAAGCATCATTGTCAGTGCTTTGCAGTCATTCCAAATATTTTGATCACAGTCAGGTAAACTCAGAAAATACTGCAAAGGTGCAAAAAAAAACCCCCAAAACCCAAAAAACAAACAAGCAGTTGGAGGCACAGGTGTAAAAAACCTGCAACCTGCTGACTCTTTGCTGTGGCGCCCTCCATGACATGTTTTCTCCACCACTAGTGACTGATGCACCACTGCTGACCTGTAGTGTTGGAAACATAGAACAGCATAGAATAATATAATATATAATATTTGAATAATAATTCAAAAAAACAGTTCAGGAATCATTAGTAATATAAAGCATGAAAAAGTATTGTAATGAAGTAAAAAAAAAAAAAAGTGTCCATTCTATCAGAAGAGCATTTGTGAGGTCAGACACTGATGTTAGACGAGAAGTCCTAGCTCGAAGTCTCTGCTTTAATTCCTCCCAAAGGTGTTCTTTTGGGTTGAGTTCAGAACTCTGTATCTGTGTGCCAGTCAAGTTCGTCCAGGCCAAACTTGCTCATTCATGTCTTTATGGACCTTCCATTGTGCACTGGTGCATAGTCAGGAAGAGGCCATCCCCACAATGTTTTCAGAAAGTTGGGATTATAAAACTGTCTAAAAAATGTCTTGATATGTTGAAGCATTAAGAGTTCTTTTCACTGGAACTAAGGGGCTGAGCCTAACTCCTGAGAAAAATCCTACACCATAATAACCCCTCCACCAAACTTTATACTTGACACAGTGCAATCAGAAAAGTAGCGTTTTCCTGGAAACCATCAAACCCAGACTTGTCCATCAGATTACACTTTACACCACTGCATCCGACACTTTGCTTTGCATTTGATAATATAAGGCTTGGATGCAGCTGCTTGACCATGGAAGCCCATTCCATTAAGTTCTCTACGCACTGTTCTTGAGCTAATCTGGAGGCCACGTGAAGTCTGGAGGTCTGTAGCAATTGCGCCTGCAAAAAGTTGGTGATCTCAGTGCACTATGCACCTCAGCATCTATTGATCTGGCTCTGTGATTTTATGTGGCCTACCACTTTGTGGCTGAGTTGTATAAAGTGTTATACTTTGTTATAATACCACTAACAGTTGACTGGAATATTTAGTAATGAGGAAATTTAATGACTGGACTTGTTGCACAGGTTGGCATCCTATCGCGGTACCACACTGGAGCTGAACTCTTCGAACTCTTTATATGTGAGGTCTTCTTTCACAAATGTATGTAGAAGCAATCTGCATGCCTAAGTGCTTGATTTTATACACCTGTGGCCATGGAAGTTACTGGAACACCTAAATTCAAAGATTTGGATGGGTGAGTAAATACTTTTGGCAGAATAGTTTATATAAAGCTGATGTTTTCTTTTGTTTTTCCCTTTTCTAGATTTCTGTCTACTGCTGCTCTTTAAGCCCATTCTATCTGCAACAGTATGTGGAAACATCAGTATTTTCAGCACAGACCTAAAGAAGATTAGATTTCTTCTCTAGACTGTGCAGTGCTTTCAAATTGTTGGTGTTCAGCTTCATTCTGACAGCAGTTTAAAATACCCCACGACCTAATTTTGCTAATTAGGTCTTGGGGGTCTCCAGTGATGTCATTTCTATTTGTTTCAAAGGGAGACTTTTTTCTATTACCCTGACACTTATGTCATTATAATTTCTCCTTGCAGAATTGTCACAATTTAGGTGAAGAAACTCTTTAAGGTGCAAAAGTGTAAAGGCATCTAATTTTATTTTAATCTTGTTGGGAGCACTAAAGCATTTGCAGATTCAGTCCTAGGCCTAAGATAAGGTCAGACTGACCTTTTCATTTCGATCTCATCTAGCCTTGTTCACTTTGCACTTGGTTTACACTGACCTCACTCTAAGCTATATAAAGCAGAATGCTGTTACTACCAAGATGCTTCCAGCCAGTAATACCTGATGCTACCCAGATTACTTATTTTCAAAGAAAATTTTGTAAACATTCAAGTCAAGTAAAAATGTATTTTTTGCCAAATGTTGTAATATGTTGACCTGCTTGACAGTGTCAACCACTGATGTAACAGACCTTTTTAGGCAAAGAGCACTAACAGTGATTATTTGTGGTGATACAAACTTCAGTGGTATCAAAATGGGCATAGCTTTATGATGCCATGGAGTCAATCTCAGCCACTGATCCTTGCAGAAATCTGATACTCTTCTGGGTATTCTATTGAAAAATCTCATACAGGGCACAAAACTGAAGCTGATTCAGCCTACTCGCAGTTACTTCTGCCTCTGTAAGCTGCGTTGCATACCCACACCATCTCCTTTATGCTATTAGTTCCATTTCTGCCATGACATCACTGTGATGTCAGTAGTCACTGATGCATGCTCTAATCAGTGCTCTGTGTAAAATGTTAACATAGCAAACATAAAGTTTCAAGCTATGACTTAATGTTTGCTTAGTGTTTTGAAAGCAGAGCTGACAAATAAGGGGTGGCTCTGACTGTGAAACTGAAAACACTGCATGCTTTTTTGGCTAATGACTTGTGATTGACAAGTTGTTAGCTAACCATAATTTCTAAAATGCACTTTGTGTTTTATGCAGTATGAACTGAAACTAGCAATCAAGCCCAAAAACTTATCACTGAAGTGTTTACTGTGACAGAGAGGAGCTAAGGGCCATTTTCAAATGAATTTCCATTTTACAACAGGAAGAATTTTGTGGTCAAAGCAATAGAGAAGGGAATCAAGAACTGGTTCTTGTAGAGAAACCAGTTCATAGTTGTTCAATTCCCTGGAATTTCTAGTCTGCTTGCGTATCGATTCTGCTCCATGTGGATTGCGCTACAATCAACTGATCTCAGTTCATGTGCTGGAGGAAGAGAATAGTGATGCGGTCTACACCATGGAGATTACTTTGATTTTTACTGCACAAAACCACAAGAGTGGGAAGGTGGGATGGTGTAGAATAGAGCCGGAAATTAATACTAACTATTGATTAATACAAAATCATTTCTAAACACATGGGTGAAAAAATGTGAGTGAAGAAGAAACACTGCATGGGAAGCTGCCAGCATCCTAGGCCCATTGCAGTGTAACTATAAGGGAGGATTCAGGGTCAACCGATCCAGTCCTAACTATAATCTATGTCAAAAAAGAAAGTTATAGTCTTAAAAGGGGAAGCAGGTTCCACAGAAGAGGGGCTGGAAAGTTGAAAGCTCTGCCACCCATTCTACTTTTAAATATTATAGGAACAAAAGTAAACCAGGAGTCTGAGATTAAAGTGCTCTATTGGGGGTGATATGAACAGAAGCTAATATGAGAGAGCAAAAAAGAGATAGCAAAAGAGAGAGCATATTTCTGCTCTCTCTTTCCAGTCCCTATCAACAAGCAGTCAGCAACCCGATGGCATTTTGGATCACCTGAAGGTTTTCAGGGAGCTTTTAGGACAAATGTCCAAAGGACATTGTTCCAGAAGTCTTTTGGTTTGTTCAGATCCAATTTTGCTAACCTAATCTGTGCTGCCATGTTCTTTTTAGATAGAAGAGGCTTTCTTCTGGCAACCCTTCCAAACAAGTCATACATGTTCAGTTTTTTTTTTTTCTAATTGTGCTGCAATGAACTTGCTTGAACATGCTAACTGAGGCTCGTGGTATTTGTTTTGTTTTTTGTGCAGTTTCTCTGAGCATTGCACAACCTGACCTTGGGGACCTTTTTCTCATGTGACTGCAGTCTTGCTGCTTACCTTTGCCTGTGGCCACTTATTGCAATGACAAAACATCTATATTCCTAGACATCTACAAAACAGTTGTCAGGACACCAACAGCTAACGGCAAATGGCTTACCTGCTTGCTCGCTTCTAACCTGAACCAGAAGTGAAATGTAGTCATTAACTGTCACAGGGTAACACCTTACAGCCAATACCCCCTCAAACTTTAAAGAAGGTTAAAAACATTAGGTGCTGCACTAAAAGATTTGTTCAACCATATCCATGTATTTCATCCCTCTGCTATTATGCAGTAGTTCTGTTCTTTACAATGGTTGTTTTCTCACCATTCCCCTGATATAAATATGTTTTTTTGCAGTCCTGCAGCTCAGTAGCAAGAAGTTTAAAAAGTTCCCTCTTGCGAGACATTATGAGCTTGAATAATTTAAATTGATATATAATTTAAAAAAAAAAAAAAAAAACTATGCTGAAAATCTTAACAGAGAATCCTTACTACATGTCACACCAGTGCTGCTGAGCCAGGAATCTGTGGGACTAGCACACTAAGGCAATATACTATGAAATCATAACCAGCATGTTTTCTGTCAGGAGGCTGTTGTCACTTTCAATTTTCCCATATTCCTCTCTCTGTGGCGAGCAGCAGCGTGTGCAAGAGACCACATTTCCTCTGTCGGCATCAAATAAAGGAGTCTTTTCTACCAGCAAGTCTCTGAGTTAGATTACATAGAGTTCAGGGCTGAAAAGGTATTTCAAATTGTGGTTTGTCAGACAAAAGAACAGATTTCTGCTTCACTTCAGCCCATTTTAAATGCACCAGATATGACAGCAGTATTTCTAAATCTTGTTTGTATTTTTCTTTGCATGGTAGAATTTAAACATGCATTTATGGATGCAACTGCAAACTGTGTTGAATGACAATGCTTTTCAGAAGTGTCTTAGGTCCTGTGCAGTGATTGTGACTGTGTCTGTTTTTTAATGCTGTGCCACCTCAAAGATCACTGGTATTTAATTTTGGTTTTCAGTCTACTGTAGACCAAAATTTCTTTTTGACATTATGCACTGCAGACGACAAAATTCCTATTTGTTTTTTGTTTTTTTTTAGTTTTTCTTAATTCTTTAAGAACTATTATTGAATTGTTTCACCACAGTCATTCACAGAAATGTGAAGGTTGAGGTTGACAATTTTGAAAAGCCGTGTGGAGTAATAGTCTTGGAGCAGCTGAAAAATTCAATCTTTAAGGTTATTGTCACACATGTCAACAATCAAAAAGTAAAAACTGCAGCTTTGACAGATGACTATATGTTGACACATAAGCATGATTTGGGGGAATCTTTGTACCCGTAGTACACTGGGGATACTGGGGTGTTAAAACAAAAACAAACTTATGATCAGGTTCTGCATCATTTTTTCTGGCCACAGTTGAAAAAGAACAGTGTTGTTTATATTAAGACATATCACATGTGCCAACTCACTGATAAGCCTAAACAGAATATCAGACGTTCTCCTTGGTTTCCTATATCAGCGAGTAGGCAGCCTTTTGAACATTTGATAACTGATTGTGTAGGCCAACTGCTTCATTCTAGGTCTGGAGCCACTTATCTCCTCCCAGTACGGGTTATCCAGCTGCATAACTGTTGCGCACAGTAACTGCTAGATCTATCATGTCTGCTCCTACATAGTTCATTTCCATTTTTTTTGTAAAAATCCTGAAATCATCTAGATTGACCAAAGTTCAAACTTCTCATTTGTTTTCCCGAGTTCTTAAACAACTTCACGTCCAGCAATACACGGCTTCAGCCTATCATGCTCAGGGGGCTTAGGAGCATTTCCGTCAAACACAGAAGTCCCGTGCTTATTGGACTCAGATGGAGGGAGACTGGGAGGAGGCTTTGCTGTGGTTGATGCTGGCTGCCAGGGACGTCAAAGAGCAGAGAGCTGTATTCAGTCTTAATGAGTTAGTGTTTGGGCATACAATAGGCTGGTTAGGCCACTGAACTTATCGCATGAGCAGTTGAAAGGACCTGAACCCCCTAAAAATCTTATTCAATGGCTTTAAGTACAGACTGTTTGCAGCCTGAGAAATGGTGAAGGGAAATTTATCTTCTGCTAAAGTAAGATGGATAGGCTGTTTGATCAACATGCTGAGTACTAAAATATTTACTGCTGGAGACCAAATCTTAACATTACTGCCAGCAACGTTTCAGAGACTCATGACTAAAGTACTGGGGATCTGGAGTGATATATAGTCTATGTAGATGATGATGTGGTTGATTCAAGTCCCCGATCCACACATTTAGAGCATATCCATGTTCATTTCAGTTATATGGTGGATGCACATCTCACAGTGCCATACCTGGGTTAGGTGGTTTGGAAGGGTACAATTTCTCCAATGTAAGAAAAAGTTGAAACTATAGAACACTGTCCTACAAAAAAAGGAGCTCATGCAGTTCCTAGTTTTAGTGGGATACTACAGGAGTTTCTACAGAAACTTTTCTGAAGTGGTACCACCACTAACTGATTGTTAACTAAAAACAAAGATGACTTTTGTTCAGTCTCCTGCTTGTTAGCAAGCTCTTGAAACAAGCTGTTGTGCACTATTCCAGTATTGGCAGCCCCACAGTTTGATCGACCCTTTGGGAGCAGGAGATATCCTTGAGTAAGCTTCATGACATTGGTGTTGATAGACCAGAATGCTTCTTCTCCAAAATAATTAGCACTTAACACTTAAATTATTCAACCATATAAAAAGAAGTGCTGGCATTGATATGGACCCTAAGACATTTTGATATTTATATAAGAGCTGGTATTGCATCTGTCATGGTCTACACGAACCACAATTCTTTGTTTTTTCTGAACTCTCTATATATCAGAACGCATGGTAAGATGGTCATTGTTATTGTAGTCCTATTGATTAGATAATGGATAAATCAAGGGTTCAGATCTATTGTCTAGAGCACCTAATCAGTAATGGTGCCAAACGCTTATGTGTGTTGCCTATTTGGTTTCCGCTTTGTCTCATTTTCCCTCTTAATTTGATTCTTTTACTTCCAGGTTACTCAAGGGGTGGAGGCAAAGCAGGAATGGAGGTGGGTAACAGAGAATATATTGTGTTTGCAAATAGTTTCCTAGTTGAGCAAGGTATTTTTGCAATGAATATAGTAACATCTGAATGTCTAATATAGGTATATAACCTACTGTATTTAAGTTCACTGGTCTGTGGTTAGGACCCTATTTTATGGAGGGGAGCATGAGCAGCACCACATACCTCTTTTCTATTGACTGCCAGCAGCCTCGTTCACCACCTGCAAAATACACACTTTTCCTTAGCAACTGGTTTCCAATTGTCATTGATCCATCTCTAGACCAGCAGCAACCACTTGCCAACTGGTTGGTATTAAATTGTTTTTCCTTGAAACTACTGGTTGTCATTTGGCTCACAGTACACTGAAAAAAAGTGAAACCAAAAAGAAAACACTTAAGAATAAACATGAATCCAAAAACTAAAGCAACTCAAAACACTGGGACCAGACCATGGACCATGACAGTAGGTTTTACATTTTCCATTATATTGCATTTTGTTTTTGTACGTGTATGCGCGTAATACACACATTTAGTAAATAAATTTGGTTTTTTTGTAAAACATACTGAAAATAAATGCGTTTTACTGTAAAAACTGAAAATACAGCTGTACAAGACACAGGATCTAATAAAAAGAAAAATAATATCCCATTAGCAACTTGAAATGTCAGTGAACATGTTTGGTGTTAGCAATTTGCTCAATGACACATTGCTGTCAAGTGAGTCGCATTATACCTCAAAGGGGGGGGTTGGTTTCTTTGGTGCCAAAGCTTATTTTACATGCCATCCACTGTAAAACATATAGTATTGTTCCAGTTTTACCCTGCCCCCCCCCCCCCCTTTTTAAATAATTTATTAAATGCTCTAAAAGCACTCTATTTTTGACTTTTCTACCCTGTTAAACAAAATAATACAGAGCCTGAAAATGTCTCACATAAACGCTTAAAATATTACATATAAATCTACAGCAATTAGCTCTCATTTTGTGATGAGGGCCTCCATATTTAACATAGACTTGGACAGTTGAGATGCAAAGCAGGCCATTGTATGAGGATCTCATTACGCTACTAAGAGTTTCTCTCCATCTAAATCATTCAACTGACACGCCTAATAGGGTCCAAATAAAGTCAGCTCATTTATGAAGCAGTTAATGTTCAGCAGAACTCCAGTAGAAAGACTGTGTTTATAGCCATTACGCTGTTCAAGACAATGTTTCTCATTTTTCAACATGCTACAGGGAAAATCTTCTTCACTCCACTTTGCGGGAGTCTATGGAGTAAAGTGGATATCTGAGCACAGCTCAACATGAGTCGGGAAAAATATTGGTGGCAACTATTTATTTGGAGGATAGGGCATTAAATGCATTTGCATAATCTGAGCAGTGCTGCAGCTGGCCCGCAATGGTATCAACTCATACGGCCCTAATTTCACTCTCATCATTTTCTCTACTAACAGAGGAGCAGCAGCGAAAATCAGCTATTCATCTCTTTCACATTTATTAGCATGACTAAGTCTCTCAGCTGTCACTGTTCATTTGGAGCAAATGTCTTCTGGGAGAGATATCATATGTTGTTTTATGAGTGCGTTAAAAAGAAGCAACCGTGAAAACGCACAGACATATACTGTAGAGGTTTCCATTTAGATAAGGTGAGACAGGGCCCTCAGAAGTGCTTGTGTTTTAACAGACGCCTCTTATCTTTCAGAGACACATTAACACAAGGTGTACACAAGCAAAAAAGAAAGTGATCTCGATGACCAAAGGCAGTTATTTTGTATGTACAGATTTGTGTATTTGCTGGCATTTGGAAATGCAGATGTAATAAAAGTGCAGATGGTAAATAATCTGCACTTGTGTAGTGCCTTTTAATCTACAAATCACTTTACAATGTGCTTTTTCACGCACCTGTCATCAGCAGCTCCTGTGTGCACTTTTTTGATCTGCTCTTTGTATTCTTTAATCGATTAATGTGCTTGGGATGCATTTTAGACTACATTCTCGGTAGCCAAAAATGCACATTTGATGCACATTTGACACCAATAATTGATGTTAACTCAATATAGTCATCTGCATGGCACGTTATTTATTTATTTATTTTACTTATCTGGTGTGTAAGGGCAGAGTCCCATCATAGCAAGAAGGTCCTGTTTCAGATTGGTTGGGCTAGGCCTTTCTTTGTGGAGCTTGAATGTTTTCCTGCATGTTTGTGTTGGCATAGATTTTTTTCTGGGTACTCTGGCTTCTTCCCACTGTCCAAAAACATGTGCGCTAGGTTTATTGGTGATTCTGAATTGGGTGTAGGTGTGATTCTGAGTGTGAATGGTTGGCTGTCTCTCCATAATAAACGGGAAACCCATCCAGGGTTGTCCAGAGCGACAGGCAGGGTACACCTTTGCCGCTTGCTCCCGGACAGCTGGGATAGGCTCCAGCACCTCCGTGACCCCGAACTGGATAAGCGGAAGAAAATGGATAGATGTGTGTTAGTAAGAAAATGAACAACTTAGAAATGAATATTGCAGAAATACAAAGAAATAACTCTTAACTTTTAAGCTTCTAAAATCAGAAAGAAAACTATCCTCATCAGTCAAGACCCTGTTTATAAAAAGCTAGTGCCGCTAGCAATGTAATATCCACATCTGCCACTCTCTTAATGGTGCCCATATCTACTTTCAAGACTGAGAGCTCCTTCAGCTGTTTATGACACTTCAATGCATATCTCAAGAATATCATGACTGACAAAGAACTAAGTGATGAATATCTACCATGACACTGGAAATGATGTTAAGGCCATTTTACTAGTTTGACAATGGGGAGAGCAGAATGAACTTCAAATTGGTATGACTACTATTTCACTTTTTTTTCTCATCTACCTGATTTTGTATTGTAGAAGCTTGGTTTGGTCTTGCTGTTGCATTTAGCTGATACTGTCTTTGTGCCTACTTGATTTTTATGATGTATGCCTTTGCTAAATGAGGTTATGTGCATACATAACATTATGTATGCATGCATTTATCCTGCCAGTACCACTGCGGGATGTAGAGGTTTTGGGGAGTGAACTGTCAACTCTGCGTTTAGTGGGCAACCTGGATAAGGTAAGACAGAGATTTATTTTAACATCCACGGATATTTGGAAATGCAGATGGGTCATTCCTACTTCTCGGTGCCGTTAGGTAGTAACATTGTTTAAGTGTTAAATTCTCAATGATTTGATCACTTAAATCTGAAAGGGGGCTTGTTAAACTATTATAAAAAAATATATATACTGGTCAAGCTCAGGACAAAATTGTTTTGTCTAAGTTTTCCAAAAGCCTTTGTGACAAAGGCCAAATGACCTCCCTGTTACAGGACAATCTCATCTCTACTGTTAACTTCAATTAACCACAAATATATGGATAATATGTTCTATTTTAATTAGTTAATTTAGGAAAAAGCATACAAGTAATGGGGCGGATGGAGGAGAAAAAGGGGGTTTTAATTTACAGTCATTTGATGAAAATAAATCCTTTAAAATATACTGTCCCTTCAGCCTCATGGATAAATTATCTTTAATTTTCTCTGATTATAGGGGGGGAATGGATACACCATAGTACTGCAATATTTTTCACGGCAGTATTGGAAAGCAAACTGTGAATGTCATGGTCCTGGGTCTGTGACCCAGTGTTTATGTATTTGGATGTTTTCAATCTGACTTATTTAATACTGTAAAGTTTAATTTACATTCCTGGTTTTGGTTTTTATAGTTGTGTTTCTGTTTTGTGTAGTATTTGTGTTTTCGGGTCTTAGTTTTGCCATCTAGTTTTTAGGTTTATGTTACCATGCCTCCCCTGTGTTCCACGTTCCATGTTTAGTCACTCTTGTCTTCCTGTTTGTTTATCTCTTGTTCCCATGTTTTATGTTCCTTTTCTGTCTCCTGGTCTGTTGTGTCCCCTTGTCTGGTTACGCCCAGTCCTAGTGCAAGTTCACATGTCTTAGTCTGTGTCTCAATGTTGTTACTTCCTGTTTTATTTTGATAGTCTTTTGTCCTGTGTGCATTGTTTTCTGTTTTGCTTCCTCTTTCTATTTAGTCTGTATTAGTTCCAGCTGTGTTCCCACCTGTCACCCATCCTCTCGTTATCCTGTGTGTATTTAAGTCCTCAGTCTCCTGCTGCTTGTTATCCCTATGGTTTCCCTTGTAGTGGCTTAGTTGCCTAGTTCACCTTTTCTTTGTTTCTATTAGTGTTTTTGTATTTTGCTTCTTGCGTTTGGGTCCTACCTCTGCCTGCCACACAGTACTACATGAGAGAGAATATTATAAACAAGAGGGTTTATCCCCTGCATTACCATTCTGAAATAACATTAGTTGGGGGAAAAAAAACCTGCATTCAAACAGCTGAGCCGAAAAGCCATCTAACACTGGGAATGCTATACTTAGCTTGGCAAAGCTACCTCCTAATTTAATGCAAGCTAATGGCTCAGTCTTACATGAGCAAAAATTCAGTTTGATGTCAAGTCAATTTTATTTATATAGCGTGAAACCATAACAGGAGTCACCTCAAGGCACTTTATATTGTGAGGTAGAGACCCTCCAATAATAGGTAGTTCCTCTTCACTGTGGTGGCAAATGGAATTGAAGGTAACAGTGGAGGAATTATACCTTTAAATTTAGTTATAGCATAAATGTAAAAGTTATAGCAATCTCAGAAAGACATCTACTGTAATGAAATGTATTTTCCACTGCTGTCTAATCCATTATTGTAAATTTAAATAGGACAGATTTTAAACTTTTTTAAAATTTTAAATTTTAAACGCAGATTTTAAAAAAGAGCACATGATCTATTATTTACATTTAACATATAATTGCAACTTTTTTCTTTTCTTTTTTTTTTTAAAGACTCAAAAAGACTTGAAATTCAAAGTTTTGGACTTGGGACTTGACTTGAGAGTTGTCCGTCTTGACTTGAGACTCGACTCTGACTTGAGGATGAAGACTTGAAACTTACTTGAGACTCGC
>VVHJ01032185.1:0-22484 GCA_015107715.1 Tylochromis polylepis
TCCATGTGTTAGAATGGCCCAGTCAAAGTCCAGATCTAAATCCAATCGAGAATCTGTGGCAAGATCTGAAAACTGCTGTTCACAAACGCTGTCCATCTAATCTGACTGAGCTGGAGCTGTTTTGTAAAGAAAAATGGGCAAGAATTTCAGTCTCTAGATGTGCAAAGCTGGTAGAGACATACCCTAAAAGACTGGCAGCTGTAATTGCAGCAAAAGGTGGTTCTACAAAGTATTGACTCAGGGGGCTGAATAATTATGCACACCCCACTTTTCAGTTATTTATTTGTAAAAAATGTTTGGAATCATGTATGATTTTCGTTCCACTTCTCACGTGTACACCACTTTGTATTGGTCTTTCACGTGGAATTCCAATAAAATTGATTCATGTTTGTGGCTGTAATGTGACAAAATGTGGAAAAGTTCAAGGGGGCCGAAAACTTTTGCAAGCCACTGTAGCACTTTCCTACTTTACTTGAGCACTCAAAGCACTCCAAACAACATGCATCATTCACCCATTTGTACAAGCACTTTTTTTGACCTAAGTGCTTTTATCTAACATTCACACTCCGATGTATGTATCAGAGAGCAACTTGGGGTTCAGTGTCTTGCCCAAGGATACTTTGGCATGCAGATTAAAACAGCCAAGAATCAACAAACCTTCCAGTCAGTATGCTGAACTAGGAGTATGGCATTTTTTATTTTTTATTTTAAACAGCTGTGTTTTCTAAAGTTCTCAAAGTTTTCTAGAACCTTATAAGATCTCTAATTTGTAGTCTTACCCAACTGACAACCCACGTTCCAGTAGAACTGAGGGTTGAAATTGGAAGAGTCGATGCGATATGCCGAGGGATAAATTCGAGACAGCTGCCTCTGGTTAAAAGCCAGAAACTCTTCTGTTCTGTGATTCACCAGAGACTGTGCTCTGGTCTCACTGAAAGACAGAACGTCACCTGCAGTGCCTGAAGTAAAACGTGGAGTTGGTATAAGAAGATGCCATTAATACGAAGATTGCATTTTGCTTGCGTGTGCATGTGTCAGAGCTTTGGTGTTTCACCTTCATTAAGACACTCCTGTGAGGCAACAGAGTTGGTGAACACCACGAGATTTGACAGATCTCTGCTCAGTTTCATCGTCTTCCTCTTTCTTCCACACCTGAAACAATCATAAGATAGCTGATTTAAAGAGAGGACAGAGATGACAAAGTGAGATCATCAAGGCAGATGGAGTAAAAAGGATAGGAGCTAAGACTTGCACATTCATCCATCCATTAAAGTATTTATAGGAGAAAAACATTGCAGGATAGAAGATCGTCAATTGGAGGCAACTTGGAAACCACAGGAAAAGAGCATCAAAGGCAAAAAGCTTAACAGGGACCAGAGGACATGCAGTGCAGAAGACTCACTCACATTCACACACACAAAAAACGACACTGTCATGCACCCGCAGTCATAAAAAAAGTCAGCCACTCAGACGCATGCTTGCGGGAATCTGTATTGTGACAGTTCCCTGGGACATGCCTATATGAATATGCAACAGAGACTGGTAGAACAAAGAGAGACAAAGGTCTTAGTTGCAAACAGCAACTGAACAAGGAAAACAAAGCTGGATTTCCACAATTCTTTGCCAATGTTCACTCAAATAGAAAGGGGGGGGAAACAAGACCGACATGGACATAAAACTGAAAAAGACGTGGACTACATTCAAAATGAAGATGAAAATGAAATTGTTTTTAGTTTTTTTCCTCTGTTATTTTTAAGTACATAATGAGTTGAGAGGATAGATGGAGGATTGCAGAAATGAAAGTAAAACATTAGAATTCTGCATTTTTATTTCTCAATATTTATATAGCAGTAATAATTATCACTTATTAATGTAGATGAAAACAAGAATTGTGAGATCAGTCATTGGTGATAGGTAATATTTCAGCTTGACAAATATGCAAAATATTGATATGATATAAGTGAAGGCAAAATACCTAACAATAGCAGAATTAGAGAAAGGTCAGGAAAAGTATTTTGAATATTTTGAGTTTTACCTCTGACACATAATGTGGATATTTGGATAAAATATAAATTTTTAACTACAAGTGAATGAGCATGTGAACTGTGGGAAGGTTTTTTTTTTATTATATGACATATTCTGTTATGGCCCCTAGATTCCCATGCATCCTAGATTCTCGGTATTATTGTGCTTTTGTAGGAAGTCAGTAAAATCAGGGTAAGATCAGGGTAGGGAAGGCATAATTGCACAGCAGGTTATGCAGGCTGAACATTACAGATAAATTTAAGAAAAGCGGAAAAGGGTGACTGATAAATACAGACTTTAAATGAGAAGAGAAGAAAAAAAATCTCGTTTCTCTGCTTTTATGCCGGTGGTAGCTTCAGATTTCACTCCTTAAATTTTCTACATAATCTTTTCCGCACACAGATAAAGTCTTCTCGAGCAAACATACAATATTTGTTTGGAGAAGCTTCAGTGTTTGCATGGCACTACCAGTGACCTGGATTGTTTCATGCTCCCAGCAGTCAGCAAGTATCCAACCTCTCAGCTGTCAGAGATTGTCAGTATTGTGACGAAGTGGTTCAAAGGTCACCTGTTGAACTGTCCTCCAGCCTCCCTCCCAGACCTCTCCTGACCATCTTCTTCCTTGTCCATGCTTTGGCATGTCAGCCTGGATTTGGAGTGCCTCTGGACAGTGGAGAGACAGGGATATGTAAACAAACACACAATTACACTACTGTAAAGGTTTGCCCTCTAAATAAAAAGTATAAACCAAAACACATGTAATATGCATAAAACCACCTACATACTCACAGCACAAGTTCTTTATGCCTACAAGTTGTTGCTAGTGTTTTTTTCAGCAAGCCCTTTTCACTGTGGCTGTTGCAGTATGTTTGAGTGTGCGATTGTGCATGTCAGCGGATGTTTCATTCATAGTATACTTAATCACTGCACGACTTTTTTCGAATAAATTATTTCTGTTTTGTTAGTTTTGTTGTGCGTTTAGCTAGTTTGTTCTGTCAGTGGTAAAGTGAAGTTAAGAAGAGTAATTACAGGGTTAAGGATGCCTACCAGCAGATTACTTGCACCCATATGTGCACAGATACATACACACATGTGTGAGGGTGCACAAAATGCAAAGAGGGAGGCATAAAAGAATGAAGAGTAGATGTGTGTGGGCAGTAGAGGAAAATGAGGAAGGTAAAAGGAATCAAATGGCTAGGGAAAGAAATTCAGAGAGAGAAATAACTAAACTGAGAAATGAGGGGATGTTTAGGGAATCTTTTCAAAAAACGAACTTGCATTAAATGCATGGTAAACTGAAATCATACGGAAGAACTAAGAAACATTGTAATCAGTTTCACTAGATTTTTCGGCCACACTCTATCGGAGAAATATACTATAAAGAATATAAAAATTTGTATACGTGTATTAGTATGCTTTAGATCTACAATTATAATTCAAAGGTATGTGATGAAGAAAAAACTAACAGTGGGATAGACCATCACAAAAACATTGATTCTATGAGTTTCCTAAGCTCTACTGAATAGATAAATTACAGTTTTTTTTTCCAAAGTATTCTTGTTGATTTAATGGTTTGATGATGGTGGTGAAAAGTGCTGTTCAACAAGTTGGTACAAAATCTCCTGCAGAGGGTCAACTCTGTAAAGATCTGATTATTTTAAAGGCCGTAACTTATGATTCACATAATTTCCATACTAATCAAACCATTCAGTGACCTCTTGTGCTCTATGGATGAGACTCCTCCCATCAACATGTAAATCTTTAATCAAAGGATAAAGGTGATTACTCATAAAACTTTGCATGTACTAGTTTATGGCATGTACAGGGACCATTCTCTTTATGGGGAAAATTGAACCTGTCAGCTGTTGAATTCCACATGTCAGAAACTAAGCTTAGCCATTCCTTTAGTTCTGGAGTTAAAAATTCTGGGCTTTTTCCTTTTTTTCCCCTTTAATTTGTCATTAATTAGCATTTGCTATACATGACTTCCAAAAAAAGCTTTCAACTGAAAGAAAGCAGCAGTTGCTTTTGTTTCACTTCTTGTAAGTGATGCATATCAGTTAGAGAGCTGTCTCTGATGAGTAAATGGAGCAAACAGTGTTGCAAGGTTGCACCAAATAAAAGCTCTGCTTAATAAAACAATGTAGTCCAACATAACAGCTTTGAGGTTAAGTACTACCGTCATGAAGGCTTTAAAGCTTTTTGGCTTTTTTTTTTTTTTTCAAACAATTTTAAAGAAGTTTTAATTAAAAATTATGTCCATATTCAGGGTTGTTACTAAAATGCATTGCAATATTGTAATTTGATTATGAACTGGTATAACTTTAGTGTTAAGGTTGTGTAACACTAAACTGTGTGTTTCAGTTGCAAATTTGCCTAGAAAAAGAGCTGGTCTCTTTCTCATATACAGTAAATATAATGCAGCACTAACACTGTCAGGTTTGTCGTAGCACAGAGACTGTAAGAAGATCCACAACAGTTACAATATCCACAGTAAAATCTCGTTAATTAACATTCTGTATCTAGTTTGCTTCACGGTTTAAAATAAAAGAGAAAAACAAAGTATAAATACAACAAACTGCAGTTCTGCTGTTGAGCTGATGGAGCATGTTAAATAACCAGCCTGGGTGAATTCAGTCAGAGTTGCTGTTCTGACGAGAGACTCATTGATTTCAGCCATTTAGTGCAGGCTTGCACATTTTTCCTTCATGTACAAAGACAGCATTGATTTCTTGGGGCAAGTTTGGTGTGCCAGTCAAATAAAATTAAATCTCATGCAGCTGAATATTAGTTTTCCCCTCCCAAAAAAGATAATGTAAAAATGGTTTAATATTCTAAGAAGTAAAATGACTCATTTCAACCTAATCTGAAGCTGAACAAAGATGAATTACATTTTGGGACCCCAGATAAATAGAATAAGAAACAAACACATAAAGCCACCAACTTTTCCATGCTTCTTACCTTCTGTTTGAGTGTCGTGATGAATGATCTGCTTTGGGATTTCTTAAGGACCCCTCTGGAGCTCTAAAATATATATTAAAAAAAATGCATTCAGAGGCTTTCATATTTGTGTTTATGTGCACTTTTTTAGATTTGTGTGTGGGGATCATTTGGTGTGAATATTATAACAGCCACATTAGCACCCAAGTGAGTCACTTAAACCCTAAATCTCAAGAGCTAGATATAAAAGACATTAGCCAATACAGCACAATATAACTCATAAGTGGGTGTCCCCACCCACTTATGAGTTGAAAAAAAAATTACAGTAAGTAACAACTAGAAATTAAAAAAAAAAAAAGTTTGGTGACAAAATGAGGTGAAGGGTATCACCAGCCAAGCATTAGTAGAATAAAATGAATAGGAAACCCCAATGCACAACACCCACTACATTAAAATGGCTGTCAGGAAACTGAAGCTTCTAAAAATAGCACAAGAGGCAAGCAGGGAAATTAAATATTAAGTAACACTGCAGACATTTAGTTTCTCATCACTTTCAGTCTGTTTTGACATCCTTTGGATGAAACACCACTTACGTGGGTGGAAACATAAGATCCCCTTCAGAGAGATGTGTGTGTCTCTGTGTTCTCATCTGTTTGGTGAGTGTGTTTGACCTATGAGTGGTGCAGTAACTAGTCTGCTCCTTTATTTTCTCCATCCCCCTCCATGACTAATCCCATGGCCTAGTTTTATCCCCTTCTTTTTTTGATTTCTTCTCATCTGTTAACAAGTATAACTCTCCTCCATACTCATCCCCACACATTGCCTTGGGGCTGTACCTGCCGCAGATTCTTCTGAAGACCCTGGTGTGTGGCTCGAAGCAGAGCTCTGATGCTGAAGCTGTCAGTATCTTCCTTGTCTCCGATCCGAGACTCCTTTAAAAGAGAGTCCAGTTTCTTTCTGATGTGAGACTCCACCTGGTGGTGGCCATTGCCCTAGGTGAAAGAAGAGGCAAAAGGAAAACTTTTTCAGTATGGTGTAGAGCAGGGGTAGGCAACTCCAGGCCTCAAGCGCAGATGTCCTGCAGGTTTTAGATATCACCCTGGGTCAACACACCTGAATCAAATGATAAGTTCTTTACCAGGCCTCTGGAGAACTTCAAGACATGTTGAGGAGGTAATTTAACAATTTGAATCAGCTGTGTTGGATCAAGGACACATCTAAAACCTGCAGGACACTGGCCCTTGAAGCCTAGAGTTGCCTACCCCTGGTGTAGAGTAATACCTTTTTGAAGCAGGAGCACACCTTATCGCTGATGCAAAGCACCTGAAATTGCAACACCAAACTGCCACAAATCAAACTTGCATACACAGTGTCATCTATTTGCAAGAAATAGACGTAGAAGATGATAACTGCATATAATCGCATATAATCATTTGTATATCTGAAGGGTATCGATTTCATTTCCACAGGTCAGAAGTGTATAAGCGGTAATGATGATGAATAAACATCTCCCTCTTGTATAAAACTGTACACCTGCTGAATGAATGGCTGAATGTGAATGAGCAATTTTCTCTGTGAATTATATCTGGAGCTCAGCATGTGCATCATTCCATTCAAAATGACAATAAAATAAATATTTACAAACAGTCTAAGTAATCAAAACCATGCAAGTCACCTTTTTACAAATCTGATGCATCATTACTGTACAAAACTTACACCACACTATTATTGTAATGTTCAGCTGTGAATGCTGTGAAAGCGTACTGGTTTAATGAGCTCAATACAAAACCTCCCATCAGTGGAAACCTGCCATCTCCCGTTTTAAATTGGCAATGATCATCTGAAGTGGCATCTGCAGCCTCGTGCCTCTCAGCTAAATGTGGAAAAATGATGCCATATTTGGTTACACAACTATACCATCTGGAAGAGTCTTGTCCTGTTTTAAGCATTGTAAGGAGGACCATGGCACTATTGTATCACAATATGATGATGATTAAGAATAGCTATGAAAATAGCTCAGGGAAAACTAAAGAGCAATTATCATAAGCTGGCATTGATGCCATTCTTGGACATATTTTCTAGCAGGCTGAGTACTGAGTACATTTAAAGTTTTTGTTTTTTTAATGTTTACTTTTGACTTAAATCGACATCTGCCTGATTAAGCGCTGGTTATTCCAAAACATTACAACAATGACGATTATTAAAACTTTGCAAGCACAAATTATTGAAGTCATTACCTCTAGAACAACAATACCATTTAGATCTCATTATCTAACCTCTGTTTATGGTACCTGTATGTGGCGGTTGGGATTAATTCAGTCCAAACTGTTTGTTTTGTTTTTTTTTGTTTGTTTGCTTGCCTGTTTGCTTTTTGATAGGTTGTTGTTTTTGTTATTATTTTTTGTTATTAATTTTTAATTAAGATTCATCATTTATCAACATCATGATTTATCATAATTTAAGTTCATTGTTAATTAATCAGTGTTACTTGTCCTGGTTGTTTGATTTTTATGGTCCAATCAAGTGTGGCTTAGAAACTTATCCGGAGACACTTCCTACGCACAGCTCAGTAATAATATGATAATAGTGGGATAATGATGTAGAAATGAGACAGGAATAACATGGAAATGACAAGTTAATTACCAAAGCAATATTCAACTGAAATCCAAGTAATATCTCGTATCAACAGTGATTATACCCGAGTAATATTACATTGAATTTTTTTTTATTAATGTGGAAACGAAACATGCAGTTTTACATCATATTATAATAGTCTTATAATCATATTATGATCATATTATATTACCACAATATTATAATACTGTTTCCAACATAATACTATTCTGTTACTAATTGGTTTTGCATAATAAGCATATATTTGTTTCCATATTGTGACCCCTAGTTTCTGGTCTCTTATAACCCAGTTACATAGATTTCAGGGTAATATTACTCAGGTGCAAATACTGTTGGTACAAAATAATACTTGCTTAACAATTTGAAATTATTTTGGTAATCAAGTGATTAAAAACTTGCTATTTCTGTCTTATTACCTTCTTGTTTCCATCCTATTATCCATTATTATTATTATTATTCCAAAGCTGTAATAGAAAGTGCTACAACTTCTGATTATTTCCATAGAGAATATGAATAAATGCATTTTTGAATTTTATATTCTTCAAGGAAGTTAGAGTACATGCCATTTATTTACATCTCTAAATATTGTCACTAGTGTTTTGATGGGAAAAAAAAAACATTACAAAGAAATACTATTCTTAAAAGCAGACAACATTAGCTTTGCAATTTTGTTTTCTTTATATTTGTATCAGTCAAAATATTGTCTGAATGGGTTCAAAATTATTATGGATCATATAAGAGCATGTCGTGTTAGTATGCAAGTTGCTAAACAAGTGCAAGCCATCAGTAGGGAAAGATGGGAAAGAGTAAAATGAAAGGTTTTTTTGGATGACTGGTTACTACCAGTGTGCTCAACTATCTTATTTTCATGTTATTATTTATTATACAGATTTTTAAAGATGTGTATATTAAGTGCATAGATACAAAAAAATTGTCTGGAAATTATGACAGCATCTTCTAAGCAAGAAGTAATGCAAAAGAACATGTCTATTTGGACATGATAATTTGAGGGTTCATGCTTCTTTGTTTGCACATCATATTCATAGATTTATTCTTCTATCTTACATTACTGCTCTTGAGCTTGAAGTCGTCCTCAATTTCATCAGCGCTGTCATCATCGGACACCTCCCCTTCTTCAGCATCTGCAGACAGATAGGCAGGCAGGCGTTTTCCCTGCATGGGAAAAAAAGCACAGACAAAGAGATGGGAGGATAGACATTTGACCCACGCATATGTCTTAAATGCATTGCTCATCCCTTTTATACACATGAACTCCCACACTGGTTGAACTTCTAAGATAGTCCAAGAATAACACAGCACAATTCAATATGTTTGACTCCAGAATATATAGAGGCAGATAATGAGCATCCTCCGAATTTTTGAAGATGCTTTACCAGATTCAGCAGACAAAAATGAAAGGATATAAGCACAGAAGACGGCAAAAGACTCACATGTGTGCAACCACATACATTCTAAACAGTCCTCTGCAGAGTCTCTGAGAAGCTCTCTGAGCTCTTCTTTCAGCACACAGTGGAAGCCCATTAGTAAGCCACTCTGGAGGTGTGAGTGGGAGTTAAAATTTTCTAAGCTTCTTCTTCCACTATCAATGGCAGACTCTATGCTTATTGCAGTACATCACCACCCTCACTTCAGCACGTAATATATCCCCTTTCCTTCTATCTATCTGTGACTGTCAAAAATCTTTATGCCAGTTTTCTTCATTGTCTTGTGACTCTCTGGTCTCTTCTGCTCTTGCTCTTCTGGTTTATTGAGAGAGGTGAAAGCCTCTGAAATAGAGGGACAAGAAAGATGGGGGAGCAAAGGGCCTTTATAGAAAATCAATAATGCTCTTTAACTTTGCAGGCATCTGACCATTTAAGACAGAGCCAGGCTTTCTTTTCCCAGAGAACAATGTAGACTTTCTTCAACATTACAGATAAGGTGCACTGTACCTCATTCTTATATATATATATATATATATATATAAAAGAAAGTCCAACAAATGGTGAAAGCTTTTGTTGGATTTTTTGTTCATCAAGATCCTCTCTCTCTTGGAGTCTCTGGGCAACTCCTACTGCACTGGTGGATAAGGATCTTGGGTCTGAGGTTTTTTTTAGATGATGAATATATTAACCACAATTCACAGATCATTTTTGCTGGACACCTTTACTGCATCTTGGGAGAAGCTATTGCTCTAAAGAGATAAGCTTGTGAGGCTAGACATGGTAATGTTTTTAGATAAACTTGCAAGTGCAACATCCATTGTAAGGTCACTCTAAATTGTTGCTTTTATCTATATGATTACATGGACTGAAGAATATATCTCATCGCTGTGGTAGTACACCAGTTTAGTAATACACAAAAGATTTGGTGTGTTTTCGAAAAAAAATTGGTAAAGTATAGAAAATAAAAATAAATTAGTTAAAATTTAAGATATCAGGATATTTTGTTATTGCTTGTTCACATTGAGGTGTATTGTGAACAAGCTAAAAAGAAACTTCAAAATCAATCAGGTTTTATCTTTAAATGATGAAATACGAAATGATCATAAAGCATATTATGGTAAGAAACTGTTAAGGTGCAAACTAAAACAGTCACATGTCAACTTAAAAACTATTAAATTTACCCAAAAAGAAAAATTTGTGTACACTAACCAGGCACTCTTTTATGTACATCTGTCAACTTCAAATATCTCTCCAGCCAATAATAATGCATGGATAGATTTAGGTATGTGCACATGGTTAACATGATCTGCTAAAGCTGAAACCAAGCATAGGAAGAAAGGTGCATTTAGTGACTTTGACCTGGTGGTTGGTGCCGAATGGAGCTGGTCAGCTATTTCAGAAACTGCTGATCTACTGGAATTTTCCATAAAACCATCTCTAGAGTTTACAGAGTATGGTCTGAAACACAGAAAATATGCAGTTTTCTGGTCAAAAAAGCCTTGTCGATGTCTTAAGTCAGATGGACTGGCCAGACTGATTTGAGCCGAAAAGAAGTCAACAGTAACACATATAACCACAGCCAAGACATGCAAAAGAGCATTTCTGAATGCATGATATGTCAAACCTTGAAACAGATGGGCTACAGCAGCAGAGAATCACACCAGACGACACTCCTGTCAGCTGAGAACAGGAAACTGAGGCTATACTTTACACAGGCTCACTTAACTGGACTGAAAAAACTATATCTGGTCTGACAGGTCTATATTTCTCTTGGAGCTTTCACGTGGCAGGATCAGAAATGTAACTTGGTGTAAATATAATAAAAGCATGGATTAATGCTGCTTTGTATCAATAGTTCAAGCTGCTGGTGATAGAATGGCGTGAGGAGCATTTTCTTGGCACACTTTGGGCCCCTAAGTACCATCTGAGCATCGTTTAAACACCACAGCCTACCCGACCATTGTCCATCCCTTTATGACCCCAGTTTACCCTGCCGCTTACAGCAGGATAAAGTGCCATGTCACAGGCCTCAGATAACTTAATTTTAAGTTAATGAAAAACTGTATTTTTTGTTATCATCTGTCATTTGAGGGAAATTGCAATATATTGAGTTACTTGAATAAGTACAAGAAACAACGTTTTGGGTGTTTTTCAGTTGGGTAAACACAAATGAATAAATAAGGATGATAAACTTTGATATTTCAAGGATTTGTTGTGATGTTGTATGTGGTAGGTTGTATTATAAAATATTTTAAAATTCAACATTGTTAGTTACAATTAGTTGTCTCAGTTATTTTAAAACCTGTTCACACATCCAAGCACAAAAAAAAAGTTCAAGTGCAAGGCAAAATTGTCACAACATCTCAGAAAAAGACGGCACAAGGTTGGGCTGCAATTAAATAATTTATTCTCTTCGAAAGTTTTAAGGCTATATTTTGATCCAGCACCCTGAAGAAGATTTGATCCTCTGAATCAATGTTGCCTCAAAAACTAAAATAATTTAATCATTAAACTGGAGCTCAACAGTTCTGCAGACGTTTCTTTTTTGTGTTTTGTAGTTAACAAAACTTAAAGCCTCACTCATCATATGGTTGTGGCTCGTTCTTCTCTCTTTCTTGTCTATGATTAATACATTGACCTAGTTTTGCACCACACCCATCCCATACCCCTGCCCCCACCCCTACTTCCACTCCCTGCTCCTCTTCCTTCGCTTCATCTGTTTATGGGACATAATTAGTGGCCTTGCAGTACCTTCTGAACTCATGCACATGAAGTAAAATTGGCATGTGATCAGCACACTTCTTTCTTCACTGAAGTGAGAGGAGAGCTGATGCAGTTGCATTCATTCACATGTGCACTAACTGACAAGTCATATTTATTTTCAGTAAGATATTCATTCATTTAAAATCATGAGCTGTCAGTCCATCTTCCACTCATCTAACCACTTTAGATTTATTCTTACTTTGATAAGTATCTTGCCTTGCAGGCTGTGAGGACTGGGTAATGTTTTGCAGTCTCCACTCAGTACGTCTCCTATGTCCAGTTTGTCTGCAAAGATTTCTCGCAGGTACTGTGCAATCTTCTTCTGCTGCTGGATGCTACAGTGGTTCTCTATGGAAAGAATCACTGGGTACCTTTAAAAAAAGAACAAGAGACATACTCAGCTTTCTTTAAGTTATATAAACACTGTCCATACTCCCAAAATGTGCCTTAAACGAAATCAATGGACTGAAGTAAGATGGATCTGCTGACATGATCATAAATCACATTTCAAACTGTGCTCCCATTTCTCACCTCAATCCAACAGAGCAAAGAGCAGGTAAATCATAAAAATACAGCTACACCTCTGTGGCATGGCATGGTGTATGCGAGTCAGCGGGCTGTGTGTGTGTTTTTTCATTTAGAAAAGGTGAAATGACTTGTGGCCACACAGCAGCACAGC
The DNA here is from genome assembly GCA_015107715.1 of Tylochromis polylepis. NCBI lineage: Eukaryota > Metazoa > Chordata > Actinopteri > Cichliformes > Cichlidae > Tylochromis > Tylochromis polylepis. Next base: position 12,487 of record VVHJ01032185.1, read on the forward strand.
TCAAATGTCAGGTTTGTCAGACTGACAGCTCTCCCTCAGGGGACACAGCCTTGCTTTCACTCCCACCTCTGATCCTCGAAACACACACACACACACACACACACACACACACACACACACACACACACAGGCACTAGTTCTCTGCCAAAGAGCTAAAGACAAAAAGAGACAACAGAGAGAGAGTCATTTCATTTCAAACATCTAGCAGCTCCTCTCAGGTGAAACACCGAGGCAGCCCAATGAACTGCGTAATGCGTGCTTGTGCCTGTTTGTGTGTGCGCGCATGTGATGCAGGAGAGCAGAGACTCACTCTCTTTCATTATAGCCACGGGCCCATTAATCACATTAACAGATGGCACTGATGATAAAAAATCTACTGAATACAGAAAGTGAAAACTGCAACAGGAGAGAAAAGAGAGCAAAAAAGCACATGATATTCACTTTTAGTCTGTTCTTGCTGTCATTATCATTATAAACACTTAAGTTAATTAGGATCAGCATGCTTTTCATAATTGGCAAGTTTCACACGACAATACTAAACATTTATTTTATACTAGAGCGTATCATCATGAAATCTTTGTTTTATTTCTTGGGTCATTAATGGCTTAAACTACTGATTTGTATTCAGTACAGTTAGGTCCATAACTTGCTGGATAAAGGCACATTTTTTGTGGCTTTGCTGCTGTACAGCACAATGGAATCAAACAATTATGTGATCGAAGACTGTCAGTTTTAGTTTGAGTGTCCCCCCCCAAATAACGAATCCATTATCTGTCATAACTGCAGGTGTAGGTGTGTCACAGGCAGAGTTGTGGACCCAAAAGGACTCATCAACACAGAGCCAAACTCAAAAGCATAGCTTTAATACTTTACAACAACAACAACAAAAAAAACAGGAACAAAAGGCAAAAGACCCAAGTAAACGGTCACAAACATAAAATAAACTCACTCACTGACAGGACGACAAACAGATGGACAGAACCACTACCTACAAGGAGAGATAACAGAGGGACATGCAGACAATGGCTGTGTCCCAAAACCTAGGCAGCATCCTTCGGAGGCCATTTGAAGGCCGATGACATCACAGACGACACGACGAAGGCTGTCCCAATTCAAAGGCTGCTCCAAATGCGGCCGACAAATGCGTCCTTCATTTCCCCGGATTTGAAGGATGGGCCAGGTGTATCCTTCATGGCCCAACCTATCCCAGAATTCATAGCGCAGCCTAGCCAATTCCAGTTTCCACCAACGGTGGCAGCTGCGGAGGCGGTATAAACGGCGGCGGGGGACACCTACATTTTCAAATGTAAGTTTCTGGGTCACAAAATAAAAGAAAGATAAAGATAAAATAAAGATATTTTCAGGTGAGAATGTAGCTGTGTAAACTCCAAATATCTGCTCGATTCATAAAGAGATCACATATTTGCAAAAGTGCTCTGACGTTTTCGGAGATGGCTCGCTAGAGCCGGCGAAATACCGGAGTCCCGGCATATCGTTTTCAGACCCCCCGCGGTCTTTCACTACTCAGGTTAAACATGATATACACTTAGATAACTCAAAAATGTTATTGTTTGGCTTTTTCAGTGCTGTATTTGTTCCTGAGTAAATCGGTTTGCCTGAGATTAAAGTTATAGTTGTCACACAGCTGAATATGCTGTACAAACTCTTTTGCCACCCAGGCAAAAGACAAATACAGCTATATCACGTTATAACGTGGGACCTTTACTGTTCTAACAATATACTTTTCACGTTTGACCAACATAATATCACGTTATTACAATATACATGATTATGAAGTTATAACAAAACGCTTTTCTCATTCTTACAGTGTACATATTATATTGTACGAACGTGATAATTATATTGTTTGAACAATAACGTTTTCACGTCATATAGCTCTATTTTTCTTTGATCTGGGTGGCAGCTCTACGCTTCCGTGGACTTTACTCCAATGTCCTGTTATATTTTACGGAGCAAGGGGCAGCTGGTGATGCAAAGCTGAAGGCTTGAACGTCCCATTTCACAGCCTCGCACTTCCGGCCTTCTCGGTCTTCAGAGGACACTGCCCACATAGACCGCGAAGGCCGGGTCCTCCGAAGGATGCTGCCCAGGTTTTGGGACACAGCCAATATACACGCAAGGAAGATAACGAGGGAACAGGCCACAGGTGGGGAACACAGCTGACTTTAATCTGACTGATGAGACAGGAGAAGCAAAACAAAAGCAAAATAAAAACAGGAAGTACAAACACTGAGGCCATGACTAAGACACGTGGGCTTGACACTGGGACTGGGGAAAAAACAGAAAGGAAATAGAAAACACGCAGACATGATAACTAAAACCTGAAGACCAAAAAACAAAACTAAGACCAGAAAAAAAAATACTAAACATACCAGAAATACAACAACAACCAAAACCTGGAACGCAAACTAAACCTTAGAATATTAAATAAACCGGAATCAAAAAGGTCCAAATACATAAACACTGGATCACAGACCCAGCACCATGATTACCTGTTTAGGAATTACTTACAGAAGCTCGAAAAGTAACTAAAACAAAATTAAACAAAATTTTAAATTTCAGGGTGGTTTTAATAGTTAGATGAAAATTCTGAAGACGATTCATTTTTATTTTGTACGTTTTCATTGGATTTTCAAATATGAGATGTTCGTGCAAGTGAGGGAGGCCATCAAGAGGCAAAAAAAAATCCACCACAGAGACAACAAAAACTTCAGGAGTGGTCAAATCAACAGAAAAAAATGAATGGACTGACCAGCTCAGGATCACAAGAAGGCCTGAAAGACCACAGAAAAAACTTAGGTGGATAATCATGGTATTATTTCCATTGTTAAGAAAAACAACATCACAACATCTAATTGAATAAATGATACATCTACCTCAGGCAGGCAGACATGTTCTGAAGTGTAGGGGCTACACTCTTTGCTCAGAGACTGCCAAATGCTGCAAAACTGACCAGATGGTGTTTAACAATTTAAACGGATAATGACCCATTATTACAAATATTTGATCCACGTAGGTAACATAGTTGTTATACAGGTCTATAGAAGATGTCTTTGTACATGTATCATAAATTTTAAAAACACAAATTTAAGCTTCATTAATATCAGTGTCCAAATGGTTTAAAGTAGACAGTTACAGGCAAACTCTGAATAGGACACGCCCTCATTTCTTTTCTGTAATTTGTGAGATAAATATTAAGCTTCAGCCTAAAAGCTGTAGCTTCATGTAAAGACTATGGAAATAGATAGCCTAATAATGTCTGAAGAGAGAAAAAGAAATTGTAAAAATTTGTAGCTTTGCAGTGTTCAGGCTAAGTTGGAATAACCAGCAATTAGTTGCAGTTTCATATTTTATAAAGTAAATGTATTGCTGACCTAATTTAAAAAGAACCTAACCTCAAAAGGGTCAATCTGTTCCCTTTAAACTCAAAATAGCCGTATATGTCTGCCAACAATGTCTCAAAAATGAACAAAGTTAAGTTGAAAATAAGTTAAAGAACAGGCATACGACTTTTAATTAACTTTACCAAACATTTCAACATGCTGCCAAATGTAGTCACACTTTTTGCTTACTTACAGAAACTGAGGGTACTCCAATATCGTCTTTATTAGAAACAGATAAATGGTTTTATAACACAATCGCTGCCATCACAAGAAGCTGCAATACTGGATGTCAAATTGAGCCAATGTGGCAGCAGGAAGCTGCATCATTCAACACTTTGTTTGGGTAATGTTGGACCTAACAGAGACAAACCGTGGCTCCTCGGGGAGCTAGAGGAAGTGCTGCTAAACAGATGGCTGGGTAATAGGTGCTATTTAGTGCCAGGAATCACAGTGTTCTCTTATTGTCTACTTTCTGCAACTTCGTATTTAAACATTTCTGGGGAAACTTTCAACATAATCATCAATATTTCATTATAACAGTGTGTGAAAAACAGAAATTATGTTTATGTCATGTTAGTGAATAAACTGAAGGATAAATAAGCCAAACGTAATTTCCATTTGGTATTCAAAGCTGTTTTCTCCCACTAAAATAATGGGATAATGGCAGTGTCTAGTTTCCATTAAACATTCACAAACACTCTTTCTCTCTCCTACAGACACATACACATAGAAAACACACACATAAACACACAGAAGTTTTGACTCACTGGTTATTTATGAAGGCATATTTATTGATGGTCTCTATGACAGACTTGAATGGGATCTTCGAGGTCAGAGTGTAGCCATGCTGGACCATCGGCTCTCCTTCAGGACCATCCCAACAGTCCACTGTAGGAGAAGAAGGAGCAATGATTCATAAATACCGAAACTATTTATATACAGTTCTCTCCTCGGACAAAAATACAGCAGCACAATGTTACTGTTGTGAGTTTTCAGTCTGTTTTCACTGTTCAACTTTCAATATGGGAAACACAAAACGTATTTGAATAACATTTGATTTCACAGCTCTTCTGCATGTTTTTAAATGTTATGACCAGTTGGGGTATTACATGTTGTAAGGTTATGTTTTATGTTAAAGTGAAGCTCTTTTGTCCCCAAAAGGATTCATGCAGTGGAAAAAAAACACACACACACACAAAAAAACATAATTTAATGCATGCTGAAATCAAGATCATTTTTTACAATTATGAGCCACCAAAAAAAATCTTGTCTAATTACAGTACTACATTTTCACTGTAGACATATTGATTAGTTACATCATGAAAAGGCTCAGGTGTTACTAGATTCATTAATGAGGGTACTGTTCTATAGCATGAACTATTAAGCAGTAGACCCAGTGATGTAGTGTAATAGAAGTCATCTATCATCCATTTAAATATTTTTACCTTTCCTTTTTCTCACTTTTTCCTACATGCTTAATTGTCTTCCGTGCAATGGGTCAGATCACACATTTAAATAGAGATGTATCTTTACCTTCTACACAGCGGCAACCAGACTGCAGCACCCAGGCATACATGTCACTCTTGGAGTGGGAGAGGAGCTGATCTCCAGTCAAGTAGGTGTTATGAGAGGAGGCGATGAAGTAGTTACACAGAGGTTGGTCCATGTCTTGATTTACCTCGTGGTGCAAAGGGTTGAAAATGTCACATGTTGGACAGCGCATGAAATTTGTGAATCCTGAAAGAAAAATATGAATTTTAATTAACAAAAAAAATACTGGGGAAAAATTGACACCCATGCTGAAAGTTTTACCGTAGTTTCAGTTGTGTTTTACAGCTTTTGTGTGAAATAAAACAACCCCTTTTTTTAATTTACGTATTTTTATTTTTCCTAAACTAGAATTTTTTTTTTTTCTTTTTTCAAATAACAGCCCGTGGGATCATTTCATAACTTCTACCCACATCTCTTGATCGCCAAGTCAGTCTCTAGAAAACTACAAATGGATGACAAAAAAAACCTCTAAAAACCACAGCGCTGTGGTTTCAAACCACACTGTTAGATATACTTAACATTGTTAACTTTTTTTGGGTGGTACACCATGAAGGGGAGTAAGAAGGAAGAAAGCTTCCTTTCAGCCAGCGAGAATGCAAAGAAATGAGACAGGAATACCAAGAGCAAGCGAAAATAAGGACGATAAAGGAAGAGAAGCAGAGAGTTAATGTGGGAAAGCAGACTGAGTAGGAGAATTAAAATAAGAAAGAGATTAAAAGGATGTAACACAAATATGGTGATTGATCACATGCGTCTGACCATGGTATATTGAGACTAAGTTTAGATTTTAACAGTACACATGGAGGCATGAATATTAACATCTGTTGGAAACACAGATGTTAACAGACCAAAAACTGTACAGCACGTCTTATTCTTCATGTTATAGAAAAACATGTACATCCTGTGACTTCTATTTGAACACCCATAATTCAGACTTGCAATAGGGTCATACCAATCTGGGTGGCCAGACATACACACAATGGCGCACTTCATGCCTCAGACGACAAGATTAGTCTTACCCCCTTGTCCTCCCACCCCCTCATCTACTCTGGCCTCACTGACTTTTCTCTTTTCCACCACCTGCATTCTGATTTGCCAATTTTCACACTTTGGCTGTCCTCATCCATCCTCACGCCTTCTCCTCCTTTAAGGTCACCCTTTGAGTACATGGGATGTTACTTAAAATGACACTCAGAGATAAAACCAGAACCATTTCTGGTCCTCCTTTTATAGTTCCCATCATTTCTTGCCAGTAGTTTATAGTATTTCTATTATGAGAAGTGGAATTTACAGTCAATAATAAGAAAAATTGTTTATGAATGTTAAATATTCCTGGAAACCTGGAACCTGGAAACATATAAAGGGTAATATAATATTTCACAGTTTTTTGTTGTTGTTTTTTAACTGGCCCCTTTGCCACTTCCAAAAGACCAAAATGGCATCAACTCTATCAAGAGCTGGTGTTGATCTTAAGAGTATGAAAACTAATTGCAAAAAAAGTAATAAGTATTGGTGTTGCAAAGTGATGATGTGCCATGACAAACACAGGGAAGGAAAGAGAGAGGCTGACACCGTCCAAGATTTAGAAATGCAAAAGGCAGGATAAAGAAGTTAAAGTTACCTTCAATCCCCATAACACATTGTTGTTTATTTTCTTCTGACACTTCAAACTTGTCAATGATTTCTGCAACATACTCTGGAGTCACATTGGTCATCTATACAGAAAAAAAGCAATAGAAAATGTGAAAAGACCTATATTTGCAGCATTTGAAATGCAGTACATAAACAGTTTCTTTTGTAAGTCTAGAAGGTTGAGGAAGTCAATGTGACTTCCCATTTTTGTATTCAATTCAGCAGCTCAATTTTAGTAACATATTAACCTGAGTATATCGGGATGGGAGCAAAAAATGGAGCATGATGAAAAATTACACCACTGAAATGTAAGAGAGGTAAAAGCTGTGTAAGAAAAAGAAAACCTTGAGAAGAAAGAAAAAGAGCATAGAAAAGTCATATAAAACAAGCCAAGTGCTCCCATGACACAAACCAATTTTAGATGCAATACATTGGCTTAGTGGAGCAGATTCCTCTGGGCAGACAGCTTAGGCAAAGGGAGTTAGACACTGGAGTAACAGGTATAAGAATATAATGAACCTCTTTTCTGAGGCCGAATTACAATTAAAAGAGCTGATTTTTGAGACTCTGGTTTGGACTTCTCATTATAAAACTGAGGTGGGTTTTAACATCCTTTGCTGAGAATTTGATTGGCGCACCTTTTGCTCATTGTGCAGGAAGTTGGCCAGTTCTTCCGCTGTCAGGTGGTCCTTCCTATCGCTGTATGCCATCATCAGCAGGTACAGGTCCCGTCTAAGAGACATCATCTTGTAGAAGACAGAGAACTCCTCGTATGTGAGGGTGCCCTGATGATCATCTGTGTCTGCTTCCTGTGATGATGACAGAGTGATATGTCATTGGCAATACGGCTAAAGCTTGGAAAGCCTATTATTTTCATGCAAACTCAAGCTCTGCAGTGTGATTATCGGCACAAGGCTTCTCTGAGACAGAAATTCTGCTCATTGTTACACACTTATAAGTATTACGCGTGAACATTGTTGTACTCCATGTCATGTTAAGTTCATCTTCTTCAGTTCTGAATAAATCTACTGTTGGTGCTTGTTCTTCCCAGTGAAGCTGTAGTTCAATGTGACATTTTGTCTGCAATATGAAAAGTGCCATGAGTTCTTCCCACCTGTTAACTTATCTGTTCCTTGATATTTTGATCAAAATGCAAGAAGTTGCTGTTTCTATATTCCATGTCCTGTAAGTGAAAAGCTATTATCAACCCTACCAACATACGAAACAATGCAAATAGTCTTAAATTGTGCAGGTGTGCACACGGTAGCTGCATACTGTCTCATCTTTTTGCATTCATACAGCACAGGTTCACACCAGCAGCAAGCAGACACCATGGACCAGCATTTTTTGTTTATATATATATATAAACACATTACTACTTTCTCTTTTTTTCCCCCTGTATTCATATCTCACTAGATGTTTCCAGGGGACATACACAGCTGGGCTCATTCCTTATTCTATCCTGCCACCACTCTCCACCGGCTCGGTGGGATCCAACATTTCATATTACCTGGATCTCACGGAGGCCCATTCGACATCAAATCTAATAATACTAGCTAATGCCTGCATCACAATCCCATAATGAGTTCACTGTGAGCATTGGGGACTCGATCACAGACAGAATCTACACACAATGAAAAGGATAAATCACTCTGATTGACTTGGAATACATGGACAGAAAACAGACAGATTCTGGATATTTTAAGCACCAAAAGCTGTTCAGGTGATGATGTCTCCTGGTGCATCACTGGAAAAGATAGGAAATTTGAGGAAATTGTCTTTCTAATCTAAACACAGAGACTGAACACTTTCAATTTATTCCATTATGAGAGGATGAAACATTCTGAAATTCACTGTATCATCTGTGAACTAATGAAAGATTGGAGAAGAGGAGGCTTAAGGGGGTTAACACTGTTCAGATTTTTCATATCAGCAAATCATATTTATTTCTTTTAAAAAAGATGTAATTCTTGGCTTAAATAGGGATTTCCCACACAATATGTTCTCATGAAGAGCGATTTAAAAGCTTAAAGGCACTGAAACCATTTCTCAGCCTCTACATTTGAGCAATAGGCCTACCAATGATTTTGTCAAGTATAGTTTAGCTGAGTTTTTGTTTTTGTTAAATTGAGAGAACAACAACACTTCTCTGATGTAGTCATACACGAGTAACTTGACAGTTGTGGCCCTAGTTGCCTGTTGTGCCAGGACACCTACATAGACATAATCAGGCCGTTAAGTTGAGTTTTATTTTTTTGGATGGTGGGATGCGAGAATGATTTAAGAGGTTTTATTAAAAACCGGCCCAGTTTGGATCTTCACAGTAACAAACTGTCAGATTGTTGTAATTATTTCTGATGTCTTTGTGGCTGGATAACTTTGTTGGGGGAGGACTACCTTGGGTCATTTATGTTTGTTTTTGTGGTAATTAAAAGTGAGAGCTTTATTTTTAATGCTGTACCTTCCTAAAGTACACAATAATTAACATTAGAAAAGCCTGCAGTATATACAGTCTGTGGCAGGGGGGCTACCAGAGGGTCCAATCCTGCCCACAGAATGGCTTTGAAAAATGTGGACATTTCAGATGAGGAGGGCATAAAATGTGAATGTTTAACTGTATTTACATATTGTCTTGTATTGTCTTCTTGCTGATAAAGATATAACCCATGGCTTGTCATATGGCAAAGTAAGAAATAACTGATCCATTAAAGGTAAATTTAAAAAAAATTATAGAAATTAGCTGTGAATTCACATATAATTTATTGCTTTATTTCTGCCTGTGCAATCCCAGTGGCCAACAATAACTGGTTTCCTTGATTTACTCCAGCTGTATTTCTTTATAATGTAGAGAAACTAAAACCAAGTTGAAATTGGCGTGTTGAAATTGCAATAATTTTTCTCAGGGCATTTCTTGGGTTGAATGTGTACTTAAACTTTTTTACACTGAAAGTAATGGGAATAAGATGGTTTACATGTGTTGGAATAGTTTTACTGGAGCAACCCAGCAAAATGAAACTGGCCTGTATGTGTCCCATGAAGAAAAATGAGACTGATACCCCTGGTTTATGCAGCTGGGACATTCCTCACTATCACTACTCTTCTTACATTACAATATTCTTTTCCTATAAAATTATCTCATGCATAAGGGCTAAAATACTGCTAAATATCTCTAACGTATATATTTGAATTAAACACAGGCATAATAATTATAACAGCTGAGCCCCTGTAATGTGCTAAAATGGAAAACCTTTTGTAATGAGAAGGTTTGTAAAATGTATATATATGTGTGTGTGTGTGTGTGTGTGTGTGTGTGTGTGTGTGTGTGTGTGTGTGTGTGTGTGTGTGTGTGTGTGTGTGTGTGTGTGTGTGTGTGTGTTTTTGTTTATTTGTTTTTTTTGTTTTTTTTATGAT
>VVHJ01032187.1:0-10324 GCA_015107715.1 Tylochromis polylepis
GAAAAAAGTCGGGGGGGGGGGGGGGGGGGGTAATTTAAACTAAAAAAGACAAGCTAACAGTTCCATCAAAATAAAGACGAGGACGATAAAACTGTTAGCTTGTTGCCAAACAAAAGAGTAAGTCAAAAAGACAAATTGATGCAAGCAGCCAACTCGCCACTGAGTGGGAGGAAGCGGTGCCAAACACAGCTCACAAGCAAAGGCTACAAAGGCTCTCAGGGCTGGAGCTTCCCCCTTCCTGCTCTTTAATACTGCGGCCTAATTGCTGAGTAAAATCAAGCTGAACAGGAGGGTGGCACTTAAGGCTGGAGGGCGAGCAAGACACACCCATACAGGATAAATCACAACAGACCCTGCTTGTGCTGTATGGGCCTCATATATTAAATGCTGCAAAACCAGATTAATCATCCACAAGAACTGATGTTTAAATTCAGCACAACCATCACACAACCTCCTATTTATGGATGCAAACAGAACCAACAGTATGCTGAGCAAATGTCGCCTCAAGTTGCTAAAATATTTTACACCTTCTTTGGATGTGAGTGTGTGTTAAATAAAGTAATGGCACCTAATGCATCGTGATATTGTTTGGATGAGGCATAAGGCAGCTTCAAGCATGAGATTCAAGCCTGACCTAAGTTAAAAATATAGAATTAAAAGATTTAAAGGAAGCTTGTAGATTTACAGTACACAGGTGTACGTGTGAAGAATAATACATTACTGGACAAAAGTACCTGAATCTTCTACAGCAATTCATGTCAAAATTACACACCATAAAACAAGCCTGAGAAAACTGTGCTGCTGTTAACTTAAATTTTTTCCTCCTCAGTCTTCCTGCGTAAAACATGGAAAACAGCAAAGCAGACGAGTGGAAGAAAAGCAGTGGAACGTCAGAAACAGCGAGAGGAAAGGAAGACCATGTAGAGAAAGAGAAGGGGAACTAAATTTGAGGGGTGTGTTGAAGAAGAGGAATGAGCAACAAAGGGAACGAAGGTTGGATGAATAGAGCAGTGAATGAGTACGTAAATATATTTGGAAGGGGAAATGAGGTCAGCAAATTGTGACTGCGGAGAGTGAAAGAGAAGGGGAGGGAGAGCAGCATGTATTTTTAATCTTTTAGTCAGGGGGAAATTTGCTGTTAGAAAAAGACTTACTCAGCAGCCCTGTCAGATGGTAAAGTTTGTTTTTTTAACACCCAATTTCTTTGCTTCTTTTCTTCTCAAAGTAAGTTGGCATGAAGGCAGGTGCAGCACTCCGCATTTCCTCCACCACTTTAAATACATGCATTATCATTCTTCTTTATACCTTTTTCAATCAAGCCAGAGAGTCCACTGATACATTTGGCATACATATGATCAATCAAGTGCCACTTAATTCAACAAAGTGTGCTGTGGGTTCGAGGTGAGGCGTTGGAGAAGTGTAAATCAATTTTTCAAGTTGGCATTTTATTGAAACAAAAGCTGCTCTGTGGGTAATATGTGTGCCATTTACCAGTGGGCTCTAATGATTTGGAAAAAGGTCTAATGTCATGTTCTGAGAGCAATGTGTTATTGCTCACACACAGCACAACATTAAACTCACACAGTGGAGCTTGACTTGACATTTTCTGCAGTATGGAAAGAGAAAATAGACATATTAGTGGCCACAGTTGCTCGACTATTTTATGATATGGAAATCCCTGAAATATCGATTCTGTCAGACGGTAAAAAAGGATTTTTCAGCATACAGCATTTTAGTCCCCAGCATGTATGCATATATGGCGCTGGTGTCCTTATAAAATGTTATACTGTCAATCCAAAGCACGGCACCAGATGCAGAACAGCGCCACGCAGATAACCACTGGAGGAGCAGCAATGAAGGGGCAGCAATCAGGAAACTCGGGAAAAAGTTTAATCAGCACGCTGCTGAACACTAACTGCTTCTGTGTGTGTATGTGAACGCTTCTTGGTTTATTTTCCTTATACTAGTTGAAACAGAGACAAGCTACATGAAAAATTATGTTGTTTTCTTAGCCAGAACACATTTTGGGAAACATTGATGCCATATTGCATTTGTGTCATATTCACCGTTGCCTGATAATCCACATGAGAACCCATTTCATAAAAAGGCTTCAGAGGGAGATTAAGAAGGTTTACAAGGGAGGCGTGACAACAAAATCAAACATTTTAACACCGGTGAATCCTCTTTTCTGACAATGTGCGTTAATACAACAAATGCATTACATAGAATAATGTGGTATTTTCCTGAACAAACGGAGAGACAGACAAAAGCAATACCCAGTACACAGCATTTACTTAAATCAGTGTTGCAAATGGTCCCTTTAGGTCTGACCTGTCAATAATGCCGCACATATCGATTTGCAGGTGACTGTAGTTTCCCATTAGCCTCTGCTGCACCTTGATCAGGTCCACTGGCTGGTTGTCCACAGTCAGTAGACGCATGCAGCCCTGGAAAGCTTTGAAGGAGTTCATACACTCCTGGCTATTTTCTTCAGCAGGACAACCTGGACAGAAGAGAAAACATCAATCATTAAATGAAACACAGGAAAGACCATGCCATCCATTCTACCATACCATGGTATTATTTTATTATTGTAGGGTCTCTTCCTTATAATATAAAGCACCTCAAGACAACTGCTGTTGTGATTTGGCGCTATATATAAATAAAATTGAATTGAACTGAATGCATTGTGAGCACGACAGATATTTACACAAAAGGTTAGATTATACAGACACAGATGAATGATGATGCATGTGTGTTATTGTTCATTTCTCGCTTACCACCAAGGAATATATGACCTCCTGTCGTAATTAAAAATGAGGGACTCGCGTGAGCACTGGCTCCTTCATCACCATCCACTGTGATGGTCAGACGTCCTCCTCCCGATATCAAGTCCACAGAGTGCCACTGACCATCATTCAGAGCTGAACCTGAAGAGGCACACATATATGTCTAACTGTTTTTATTTTGATATCATATTTCAGTGAGTTCTGACTGGGTTAAAACATTTGTTGATTTGAAAATGGAAAGAATAGAAGATGGTTGTTGCATGACACACTTACTAGTGTATGATATTACAACTATTTTAACATAACTCCTGACAATGCTAGAAGAATAATTTGCTCTTTCTCAAATGTCACATAGCTTACAACAGGACATAGTCTCATTCAGTTCTCTTCTCACTACTGAAAATACTCAGTTTCTATTAGGAAAGGGGGACACTTGGAAAAATCATGTAAGCATGCAAGAAAACGAATACCTAAAAAATACCCGTGGTATTCTCACATTTGAGCATTCAGCCACCAAACAGACTTAATCCTATGGACTATTTATGGTTCAGTCTGGACATCTGATGGTCGGGAGTCAGTTTCAACTACAAAAATGTCTTTCTGGAGCTGGTCAGGATTTCGTATTTTGATCAGTAAACTTGGATGTGAGTCCAAATCGTCAGACTGACAGATCAACGTGCTGCCTTCCAGTGTTTTAGGCTCAAAACAGAAATTTTATATCACCATTTTTGATCCCAGAAATTTCTGAAAAATTGTGATACTGAATTTCTAACATTAAGCTCCTTTTTCACATCGCGGCTTTAAATTAGTGCAGTTAGTAAGTGCAGGCAGGATGGAGGCACCTGAGAAAGAGTTTAATATGATTTTGAGGCGTCAGACTGACCTGCGTTGAGCTCCAGGGGTGCCCTGCCAGACTTGTGGATCTGTAAGTGTGCTCTGGCTTTGCTCAGGTAAAGCCAGACTCTGCCTTCTCCATTTTGGAGTTCAAAGGTCAGGAGCAGCCCGGCCTTGTTCCATGTCCGAAACTGGAGCCCCACTGAGATGCCCAGTGAAGACTGATCTGTCCTTCTTGGTAACCGAAGGAAGCTCTGGGGGCCGGTGAACGTCATGGCAACAAAAACGGGTTCAGAACATGAAAAGGTCACATTGCCCTGAGACAGATGGAGAAGAGAAGAGGAGACAGGAAAAGATATGAAGAGAGAGAAATGAGAATAGAAGATAATAATGTCTGAATATAAATTAGTTCCATGGCTGTCTGGTGCTACCCAAATACACAAAGATGTCATCAGGAAGTCTCCTTAAAAAAGCATAAGAGCATTACCATGATGATTATAGCCAGGTTTAATATAAGCACAGGCAGATCTTAGTGAAGACCAATGTCAGCCAAAAGCTTTCTAAGGTCACACCAGGGAGAAGAAGTTTGGAGAGGCAAAAAGAGATAGAGAGAGAGTGAGAAGCGGGCTTATAGTTTCGAGAAGTGGTAATCGCAGTAAATCCACCGCTGGGGCAGCAACAGTGATACATTCCATTCCATGTCCTCTAATGGGAATACTGGGTTTCTATTTTCAGTTCAGCACAGAGCACACTGACACTTGATCAAATCTAAAAGCTCTTTGTGGGGTAGTTAAAGCAATATAGAGTAATGCAGACTGAAGAGGTGAAAGCTATAGAGGGTCAGTATTCTTGTACATCTTGTTGTAGCTTGACATGATCTAAAAGCCACGCATACATTTTCATGTGCACGAACACACGCACACATACAAACAAGGTTAATTGGTGAATTTAAATTGACTTCAGATGTGGACGCAAGGTAAATAATACAAGTGCTGCATAAATATATGTAATCAGGCATGTTGTGGCCTGCAGGCATAAGTACTTTGAGTGGTCAGTACAGACTTGAACTGCACTATATAAATGCCAGTGTGTTCCCTTATGCATTGCATTTGTAGTTTTCCACAGTTTTTACTAAAATATTTGTTTTGTTTTTTTTACTTAATTCATTATTTCAACATCCATTAAAATTGTCACTGCAAAGTGTGTTTGTAGTCAGTTTCAGCATTCGTGCTCATTATAAACAAATATTCCACATTATAAATAGTCAGAGATTTGTGTAGATAGCAGAAGGGCCTCTAGAATTAATGAGAACATCTTATTAAAAAAAAAAAAGAAAGTCAAACTTTCTTCTAAAAAACAGGACAAGAAAAATGAGATACACTATGTGCCCATGCTGCAGTCAACATGTATAAAGCATAGATATCAATGTAAGATCACATTGCTAGTAATGAGTCTAGGAGGTGGATGCTGTCCAGACAAAAAGAACTGACACGCTGGAAGATGATACTGCATTCAAGAAGAAAAGGAAGAAGATGCTCCCCACACAGAAGGAGAGAAACTCAAGATCTATCAGCGTATCAACATGTGGAACTCCACAGTGCTGCTGCATCAAACTTAAGTCTAAATCTTACAGTGTGAAATCAGTGACATTCCAAAGCAGCTGCATAAAAAAATCCTACAGATCCACTGGCCAGGTAAGAGCATCAACAAGCATCACCAGACAAGCTCTAACATGCAATGAAGGGAAGAGAAAGAAAGGACAGTCAAGAAACACCTGGACAGAGACCTCCAGGCGGACATCAAGAGGACAGACCTTACCTGGAGTTTAGATTGACTAGATGTTGGTCTGAGGTGTCGTTTTTATTACAATGGACGCCTGACAGATCATATTTAATATACAGAGAGATACACTGAACTATAGATAGATAACAGCCCTCTTTTTTTAAACGAAATTAATTCCTCATTACATTTTTACATGCATTATAATACATGAATATCGTGGCACTAGTTTTACATCTGTCCCTTTAAGAATTTTTTTTTTTTAATTCAGTTGCCAATAACTATTTTTCTAAAGTTTAAATCGAGCACTTTTACTTATAACTAAGTAAGTAAGTAAGTAAGTAAGTAAGTAAGTAAGTAAGTAAGTAAGTAAGTAACTTTGACTCATTGCTACACATTGTGAAAC
The DNA here is from genome assembly GCA_015107715.1 of Tylochromis polylepis. Classification (NCBI taxonomy): domain Eukaryota; kingdom Metazoa; phylum Chordata; class Actinopteri; order Cichliformes; family Cichlidae; genus Tylochromis; species Tylochromis polylepis. The sequence goes on from VVHJ01032187.1 coordinate 5,809, forward strand.
ATACACAAAAACAAATTTTTCAGCAGCACACTATGAGCAAGTTTACCTTTGCTGTAACCCGCTGGTCTTTTTGTTTAGCGAGGTCTACCAGGTTCAGGCCATTGTAAACTGGGTTTTCCAAACAGCCATGGAATGACCTATAGCTGAAGCCCCGCTGTGCTCCCAGTATCATCTGTACAGGAGACACAGCACACAAACAAGCAGATACAATAAAATACAGTAAAACTAAAATGTCTGCAGCTGTGAGGTGGGTGTCTTTCTGCCATCTGTCTTTTCATGAGCTATCAGCCTATGCTGAAACACATACCTGATCATGGTCCCAATGTGCAAATGTTGGTGAGATGTGTGCCCACTCTGTGCTTTTGTCCACCGTGAGCTTGAGGTGATTGCTGTGATGCTCCACTGCAACGTGATGCCAGTGCTGGTCGTCTAGCAGGCTGCCCAGAGTCACAAGATACTGGCTGTCAGGAGACAAACTTTTTCCTGGAGCGTGGGAGGAAGATGAAGAATGGCATGATCATGTAGTAACAGTGGTTAAAAGAGAGAAAGTTTGAATCCTAAACCTTTTTCTTTACTGATGGCGATAAGTATTACATCACTGACTTTTCTTTCTGCAGGCTGTCAGGATCTTTTCCATGTGGAAACTGCTTATTTTCATTCTTTTTTCCTCCAAATGATTTCTGCAGTGAAAGAATTTGACTCTGACATATTTATTTCTAACCGCACAGCAGGAGCTATCGCGTCTCCTCCTCCACCTCCTCTCTGGAAATGAAGTTTCAAATTTCTCATCAACTTGAACTCCCCGCTGTTTTCTAGGTCTCTGAAGTGGTGCCATGGTGTCACAGTTTTCTGCCGGGGTTCATATCTTGGAAACAAAACCAAGGCTAGTTCTACATTTCAGAAAGAACCAGAAAACGCAGATGGTGAAACATTCAGTAATTAACATTAAATGGGGTAGGGAAAAAGACAAAGAGGTAGATGGGTATAAAAAAAATGACCAGTGAAATGCTTCTGATTCTTTCTACTCCCCAAAGTGTCAGCAGAGTGAAGCACTTCCATTGAGTGATGGGGGAGCTAAATGCACACTGTCATTAAATATGAATTAGATATTGTTTGAAAGGAGACTACTTTGTCTGTGTGGGGAAAGAAAGAATGAGTGAGTGAGAAAGGGAGACAGACTGGGGCCAAGTTCACTGTGTTCAGTCATCAATCATAATTGATCTGTCAAACAGATAGTTGGCACAAAAGAGGGAGAGACCTGAGAAAGAGAAGGAAGTAGTCATCACTGATCAGCAGAGTGATGTCTGCACCAGACAGAGATGGAGAGAAGCAGGGAAATTTAGCAAAAGTGTAGTCTAACGACAACAGTTTTTTTCCTATACTGATAACTTCTATGTTTTGGGTGAAATATTCACTCACAAGCCACTTCATTAACACCAAATCACATGGCAGCAACTCTGTGCACGTAATCATGTAGACATAGTTAAGACAATCTGCTCAAGTTCACAATGAGCATAACAATGGGGGAAGATGGTTTAGGTGAGTTTGAATGTGATGCTGTCGCGCTATCCCAGGCAGACTGGTCTGAGTATTTCAAAAACTGCTGATCTACTGGGATTTGTCTGCACAACCATCTCTAGGGTTTACAAAGAATGATCCAAAAAAGAGAAAATGTCCAGTGATCAGCGGTTCTCAGGGAGAAAATGCCTTGTTGATGCCAGAGGTCACAGGAGAATGGCTAAACTGCCTCAAGCTCGTAGGAAGACAACAGTAACTCGTGTGTTGATGCAGAAGAGCATCAACACATCAATCCTTGAAGCAGATTGGCCACAGCAGAAGAAGACCACACTGGATGCCACGCTTGTCAGTTAAGAACATGGAACAGAAGCCACAATCCACACGTGCTCACCCAAACCTGGCAACAGATGATTGGAAAAATGTTGCCAGTGTTGTCAGAATCTGGTAGAAGACATGTGAAAGCATGCACCTGTCCTGCCTTGTATCAAAGGTTCATACTGGTGGTGGCGTAATGGTCTGGGGGATATTTTCTTTACATACATTAGGCCTCTTAGTTCCAGTTGAGCATTGTTGAAACTCCACAGCCTACCTGAGTATTGTTACTGATCATGTCCATTCCTTAATGACCAAAGTGTTCCCATCTACTGATGGCTGCGTCTAGTAAGATTATGTGCCATGTCACAAAGCTCAGATCATCTCAAACTGGTTTCCTGAACATGATCGTGAGTTCTGTGTACTCAACTAGCCTCCACAGTCACCAGATCTCAATTCATTAAAGCGCCTTTGCAATATGGGCTCATGTTAACATGGACCAAAACCTCCGAAGAATGTTTCCACCACCACGTTAAATCCAGAGTTTGAATCCTGAATCCTGCTTTTGGTTAAATATTAATAAAAAAAAACATCATCTCTCGTGCCAGCTGAGTCCACATTATTCTTCTCTCATGCACACACATACCAGTGATGCAATACACCTTCCTACCAATGGTTTCATAATATTCCAGTGTTAAACAGCTGGTAACAGGTGCCAAAGAGATAAATGCATTTATTATAACTATTACATCAATATGGCACCGAAGCAAGAGAGAGGCAGATGGTTTGGGGGGAAAAAAAGAACATGGAGGTAAACAATTCAAAGTTCAAAATGTGCAAGAAGTCAACTTTACAAATGTTTTATGAGGAAGGGAATCCATTCAGCACATTTGTTGGGCCTCAACAATGTTGAATGTATACATAATTTTTATTTACCCGAAAAGTTCACAGGACATCTTTAAATGATTCAAACAGACCATGAAGATAAGCAAAAAGTTTGAAACTCTTGAATTTTTTATCCCACCGTAAAAGCTTTTTCCTGTCCAGAAAATCCTTCTCTGGAATATTTGTTGTATAAGTATCTGAATTTCCCAGTACGACATCATCTTCATTTAGATTATGCCCTCAGAATTAAAAAAAAATCTTTTTCCAGTGTTATTTTTATTGTTAAAAGTTCCTCAAAGCTGTTTTAATTTTCACATGGCAGGTCCTTGTTTTAAATCATTTCAGACAGCTACCCAGGGCAATACTGCCTCATAATCTGCTGTCTAATTCTGCATTTCAGCACTTCGCTGCAGCTCTAAATCAAATTTTGTTAGAAGGCGCTGATAGATGACAGACTGATATAATTGTTTCAGTATTTTCATTTTATTCTATTTAGAGTAAATGATTGAGACGGTGTGCACAATCAGTCAACACAAGCATAATGAACAACCTCTACAACACAAGCTGCTGCTCCAGGAGCAAAAGTTTCTCAAGCACGCAAGAAAGGAAGCAGAGGAGATAGCAAATCAAGACGATATGAAGAATTTACGGTACAAATACTCTACTGCTGGATTAAATCTTTCTTTTGTGTGTTGTTTCTGAGATGCATCAAAAAGTAAAGTAAGTGAACATGTACCTGAGTTGTCACATTGTTAAAGAATTGGCTCCTTTAGAGAACAAACAATATGGAATATCCAGAAGATCAATGAACGTATTCAGTAGTTTCTAAACATAGCAACCAAATCCACAAACATCTGGGCCTGCTCCAAACTCAAGACCATCCGAGTCTCACAGGGCTTACAGCTAATCAGTTTACAGTTGTGAGTCAAACATAGCCTCTGTGTCACTGAAATGATTCAGCTGTGGGCTGTAAAATTTAACACAGTCTGCTCCTTCTGACATGAGCATGCTGCTTCTTGGATGAAAGCTAAGCAGCTTATTTACAACCTGCAACACCTTCGCATCAGTCAATACAGGCAGAGCAGAATAACAAGGTAAGTCAATATTGTGAGACGGTATTGAACATGACATAAAGCCCACCATTCACTGTGACAGCTGAGCTGGCAGAATGAGTCATCACCTGCATCCAACAGCAGGGTCGAGAAGAACAGCCACTAAATGACAGGAGATATTTAAATATTTTACACCTGTAATAATTCATCATGTGCTATAAAAAGCTCTGAGTGCTCATAATAATGCAGGCGATTCCCAACTGCCTGTTGGGAGTAAAATACAGCCAGTCACTTTTGACATGTTCGGCATTCTGATGTGCCACCTAAGACTCCTCATTTTGTCATTTTGATTTGTCACGTGTGCCTACATGGACAGTAAATGAACTGCACTCTGTTTGTGCAAATGGACACGAGTAAAGGAGACACACTTTATCAAACTGCAGTGCAACAACTCTAAATGTGTACTGTGGTGTACAGTTACAGACCTTGGGACAAGACCCCTCTATTTAGTGAAACCTCACGATTTTGGGGGAGCCTGAAGAAGTCCCTTTTGGAGCTTTTTTTTTTTTTTTTTCCATCTTCCTGGTTCCTGAAAAAAGGCCTTGAGTACAGCTTTACTTGTTATTACTGCAAACATCTACAGTGTATTTGTAGGAGGTATAAGGAAATCTCTTACACTGGGGATGTTGTCTGCTCATCTGTCATTTTCTTGACATTATTTATTTCTGCAAAAAAGGCATTTATATTTT
>VVHJ01032190.1:0-18109 GCA_015107715.1 Tylochromis polylepis
ACGCACAATAAGTATGATAGTGTGTTAACATGCTGATTTGGATTCAGTTTGGTGGGATTTGGGTAAAAATAAACGTTCGCTTTTTATAGACGTGAATGCAATTTTCATGCACAATGGGTCTAATCCAACCAGCGGACTGCAGCAACACGTCAAAAGAAGTCCAGTTCAACCAGAAAACCACAGGCTTGCAATCCCAGTGACAGTGAGTTTATGAGAATATGCACACCACAGTCTTTGGGTCTGAAAAGTGAGGCACGTGCTGGTGCTTTTATCAGAATCAGAATACTTTATCAGTCCCACAGGATATTACGTGATCACAGTTGCTCCAAGACAGTATAACAGTAACAAAGTAAACAAAATTAAATAATACAACATATTACAAAGCTGGAAGATATAACAAAATCATTATAAATATACCAGTATATTACCTAAAATATTGTCTTAATTCTAAGCGTTCAATTGGGCCTACTTCACTGGTGGCAAATACTGGCTGTATATAAATGATGTAGCCCGCATGATGTCACCCGCCTAAATTCTAGACTCTGCATTTTGAAGGTACGATGTTAATATGGTTAACATATTAGCTTCAAAATGCAGTGTTAGTTTTGTTGACTAATAATTCAACGACCTCCTTTGCCTGACGAAAACCTAAACAAAAAACTAATAACTAAACTAATAGACGATATCCAATCAGAAGTAAGTAAGTTGTGCAATAAGATTAGACACGCACACTTTGATCTCCACAGGGTGGGAGCTCCCATGCTCCCTGTTTCTCATAAAAAAATGACAAAATGTTAATGCTTGGGAGGAAAAGAAGAGTAGACACATGGACACATTTTACATTAGATGTCAAGGAAAATATGTGGAGCAACTCTCACCAGTAAAAACACGACAAACTTCAGATTTACTCTGCTGTAATCGCATGATATTTAGAATTTGCCTCAATTATGACTAAAACTATGGATGAAAATTTGCTGTCAAAATCAACACTGATTTTGTGTTAACCATATTTAGATCATAGGGTGAAGGAAGAAGTTATCAAACCTAGCAACCATGATTAGCAAGGTGAACTGCACAGATTCATGTATCTGCTAATTAGCATTTTATTTATCTTTAGTTATCCTTATTAGTGTTAAGTAGCAAGCTAAAAACAAATACTAGAATTTGACTCACCAAGACTGAAGCACAAGTTTTTTTGGATGGTGTGTGCCACAGTGAAGGCCATATAATTTGGCAGATACTTCCATTAAAAATGCCCCAGATGATACCAACGGTACAAACATGATCGAGAGGATCAGAATAGTAAGTGGAGTTAGTGAAGCCTAAACAGGCTTGTGTTGGCACACCTGTCACTCAGAATCTGCGTTTGAGTCATCTGAGTTAAAAAATCAACACGGCACAGTTAGTATGGTCAAAACCAGTGCTTAGTTTTGTGCTTCTGAACACTATAAATTTGAGCCTTTTAACATGGTACTCTGTGGGGATTGACATGTTCTTGGAGCCAACCTCAAGTGGCCAGTTTAGGAACTGCATTTTTTTAGCATTCTGCAGTAGTTTTGTTTTCTCACTCTGGAGAATGCAGCACAATAGCATGAAAAACCCTACCAGTTCTGTGCTTATGGTCCCATTAAAAATTAAATAGCTATTAAAGAATAGCATATTTTAGGACGTGGGTGGGAAATTTGGCTTCACATTAGGGGCGAGACATAATTCCATATTTTTATTTTATTTAAAATGTAACTCACATTTGGCCATGTCATGTACAGTTTAGTCCACATAAAGCTTCCAACATGTCACCAAAAAATATTATTACAATATTTAATCTGGTTAGAGTTCAACAAGAAGTCTACCATACAGCCTGTTTTCACAACACTGAATCTGACAGCCACTCGTAATATGAGCTATTTAGTGAAACCAAATATAGTGCATCCTGATGTAAAAGCAAAATAATGAATCTTTAATTGTTTGATTCTTCTATCATATATAACAACCTAGTCTGTTTCACAGGACTGAAAGCTAAAGTACAACAGTTGTGTAGGAAGTCATGTACATGTCATGTGCACCGTACAGTCGAGCCTGCTGCTGTGAAACTAACCTGCACAAAAAAACTTATCTTGCTGTTAGAGCTTCGTTACTTCATTCTGTTCCCTTTGTTCCTTATCTATTGCTCCATATCACTGGTGGCATGTGGATATGTACACAAATGGATACATGTGTTTCTCTGCCTTCATTATCATCAAATTCTTTTGGTGCTGTCCTGTGTTGGCTAACTTGTTAGCTTGCAGTTGCTTGCTTTGGCAGTTTTACCACGAAAAGGAACATTTTTAGAGGATAATTTGAGAAGCAACAAAATAAAATGGAACCAAAAACAAGACGTCTGAAGATCAGAACAGTAGCAGTAAGAGTATTAATAACTGAAGCTCAACTGTGAGCCCTCAGAGTTTTGCCCTCCCCTTTCAGCCTCTGTTCAGAGCTCTGCTGCTTCTCACCCTTTATCTGCTTAAGATTCATGTGGTGAGCAGCCAGCTTCCAGCTATATACATACAATAACAGTGTATCTAATGTCTCAGTGTTGCCTTTAAATCATTCTGTTATGGCCATCTTGGTTAAATAGAGCCCGGTGAAAGACTTGGCATGGCTAAATGCTTCTATTCCTGCAAAGGGGAGAGAGCCGGGCAGCCGACAAACAGAGCTCCCTTGAACTGATGGGTTAGCCAGGGGATTGATGTATTCTGACAGACACGGGCAAGCAGCAGCATTGTACAATTTATCAAAAAAAAACTGTGTCTATCCCCTGTCAATACCTGACAAGCATGCACATTGCTATAAAAGGCTAGGTGTCTAGCAAATCTGTCAGAGGTGGCAATGCCAGTTTAGCGAAGACATACCGTCTGTCTCTGGAGGAGTGCACAGGTAAAGTTCTAAGTTTCAACAGAACAAGCTCACAATACCATGTCTCATAACCTCTCCTTTACAAAATATACTCAAAACTCATATTTTTTGAATTTCCATCTCCTCCTATTTTCTGCTTTTTGAGCCCACTCTTTAACCTTCTTTGCCCCATCTCCTCTCTATTCCAGGCCTGCACCACCCATCAGTCCTTCTGACAGGATCAATGTTTCACAGGCCCACACCAGGCTCAACCCAGATTTATGTTAATTATCACAACAGGTGCTCCTGTGGAACAAAAGTATCCCTGATAAATCCTACTCCCTTGACCTTGCCTGCTATGTTTTTTGAGGAGGCATCTTAGAAACAGCCTAAAGGGGAGGCAAAAACAGGCAGCATTCTCAAATAGATGGACTCACAGATGTGGCGCAATGTTTGTGTAAGTCTAACAGAGACAGTTTAAAGCTAAAAGGAGGCTCCTCGCATGAACAGGGTGGGCAAAGAAGAGCCATAAATTGATTTCTGATGGGGGTGCCAGATTAGTAACTGTTCCACGAGAACAAAATGTGGGGTTTGCCAACCACGCTCTAATCTCTGTAAACAGATATCTGCATATCAGGCAATAGCTGATGGGTTCCCAGATTAAGCATGCTATAACAAGCTGTGATAAGAGTGTATGGAAATATATCAGTTCTGCAAGGCAGTGATTGAATTTAATCTCAAATAATCTAATTTCAAGCATTCAACCGAGAAAAGAAAAGAGAATTTCAGATATTTTTGCGAAGCACAGCTGTATGAGCACAGACAATGACTTTGCCATTGAGAAAGGCTGATGTTTCAACAGTACATGACATTGGTGTGTCTTGGATTACATTTACTGCTCCTGAAATGCAGCTTGTGAATTGCTTCATTTGCCTTTTGTAAAAAAAAAAAGAAAAGAAAAAAAGCAAGAAAACGAAAAAGCAGTGTGTGTCTAAAGGAATAGCATTAAAAAAATGGATTGAGTACGTGTTGCTACACAGCTTTGTTCTGCTCATGAGGGGGCAAACTGCGAAATGAGCAGTGAAGGCAAGACTTACGCTAGATGATCTTTCCAATGTTCTGAGTGTGTCTTGCAGGTGTGCAAAGGAGACGGCTACTACCCGCCCCAAATTAATCATCTGCACTTTGCGCTGTTAATCTGAGACAAGGAAATGAAGCTACATGTATTATGTTCTTCCTTTCCTCTAAAAAACTCTTAGTCGTGTTATGTCTGCTTGATCATTTGCAATTCATGACACCCATACCCATACTTCGACTAATTATCCAGGTGAGACTTTTTAAAAATTGAGCCAACACTGACTGCATGATCTTAAGATACAAGAGTATTTTTTGACCTATAGAGCCACCATGTGGAAGCAAATGGTACAGCCGCAAGGATCAAGCAAACGTCTGAATGATCAGGAAAACAAAACAGCCTCTGGAAAATCTATACAGCCATCATAACATGCATCCAATTATTCCTCAGCCTCAGCATTATGAGTGTCATGTTGTATTCACCACTGAAAAGTCCTAAACTTCCAGCAATTAGAGGAAACCCTCAAATAAAAAGCACGAGTCAGTTTCAGAGGAAGACATCTTGTTTTACCACGAGAGAGAAACTAAGAAGGGGGCAGGCACCGATGCTGACCTTCACAACACACAAGGCCTGCAATTAGTAGTGTCCCTGCCGTAAGCAGGCAGCCTCCTCTCTGTCTAAAGGAAACTAATGCCATCAGTCAGTGAACAGACTGGATGCTGGTAGCATTTTCTGTGGAATATAAAGGTCACCTTGCAAAACGCGAGCAGCTATAGTGAAGAAACTGAGATAATTAAAGAAATTGTCATAATTAAGAGCGAGGAAGAGGTGACAGGGGAGGTTGCCGCCAACAAGTTGTAGCACAAGATGCTGTGACTCAGCACAACTGTCCTGTTGTCAGCCTCAATGAAATTTTAATAAGACTGTGTTGGTCATTTTTTTTTTCTTTTGGCTTAGGGTGACTTGTCTCCATGACTTATGGAAATTAAAGCTAGAGTAGAGATGTAGCTCGCAGGCCTGAATTAAGTCAGTGCTTGCTATGGTCTCTATCTTCTTCTTCTGAGGAATAAGTTAAGCGGGGGCTGCGGAGTTGTGCATATTAACATGAGCATTGACAATTATAAGCCTGAGGATTAGAAGTCATGAGCCAATGGTCTCTTCAGCGTGAGGCATGCACCCTGTTTTATGGCACTGCAAACACTAAACCACTAAGAGGCCTCTTGAGAACCGCAGCGTTGGCCCCGAATTGCTGCATGTCTGCACTCTGAATAGATCAGATCTCACCCACACTGATCTATTTGTGTTGACAGCCCCTGACAGCTTAAGTGCCATTTGTATCTGTACGGGCTGGATCACTCAAACAGAGACGTATTTGCATCCAAGACTAAAACGAGGTCTTGTCTGGATTACATTCTGTCATGCTGGGAAACGGAGCAAATTGTGCCCGCTCGTCCCCCTCCTCCAGGACGTGGATGGCTCAGTCAGCGACAGGCTCAGAGAACACGTGTTACACCTCTGAAGTGACAGTGTAATTAACCTCTCGTGATGTTGGAAGGGGAGCTTGGATCGAGACCCGGTGTACCTGTCGGTCCCCGATGGTTTCGGTTGCCAGCAGACACTGGGTCAACGTAGAGCATCACCAAGGCAACAAGGAAGGCCACCTGCCAAGGCCAAGCTGACCTCCCCCTCAGTTTCATCCTGAGAGAGAGAGAGATAGAGAGGGAGGGAGTGGAGCAAAAAGAGGAGCAAATGGAAGAGAAGAGGAAGAAAAGGTCATCGCAAGAGGTCAGAACCTGTACCCAAAACAAGAAGAAAAAAAAAAAACAGGAGGCAACAGCAGAGCACACAAAAAATATTGGTTTTTCCTAGGAGCAGAAACAGTGTGAGAGGTAACTGCCAAAGGTCAAAGGAAGCAATGAGAAGCTTGAGAACAGACTAGGCCTGCAGAAAATTTCCTTCCTACATACTATAGGAAGACTTAAATATAGAAACTGAAGTACCTGTGTGCTAAAAGCATCCTGTCAGTTTAAAGTTTTCAAATTTTCTTCTTGCAGCTGCAAATTACAAAAGGGCTGACTTTACAAGGGTTAGAGGAGAGGAAACACATCTAACCACTCAGAAACAGTAATACATGGTAAGAGGCTGAAACTAATCACTATGTTCATGATTTGGTTTTTTTGTTGCTGTTGCTGTCTTGAGTAGCTGGTCAATGCTGTTAAACATGTCCAAAAAAGCCAAAGATGAAATGTTTAAATTTCTTGTTTTGTTTTCTTGTGATAAACAACCCAAATCTAAAAGATAGTCTTTTAAATTCATATATGACAAAGAAAGGAGGCAGGTTTTCACATCTGAGCTCCTAGATCGAGTGAACTTCTGGCATTTTTGCTGGAAAAAATACTTATCTAAACTACTGATTAATTATTTATCAGTTAAAAACAACTTTTTGATGTTTTTTGGGGGGGGTTGCACTGGCTCTAATTTAAAGGAAAAAATAAAACTTTCTCACCATGATATCTTGAATCATAGGAACTTGTCATGCCATGTAATTACACTATTTTATTGTTAAAACATGACTTAGTTAACAGAAACCACAGACCAGTAATTCGTTGCAGCACGAGATGCGTTTCACTTGCCAGTACGTGACGCGGGATGCCATCTCACCTGTTGGTCGTCTGTCTCCTTTGGTCTTGCTTCCACTGTGCGGCTTCTTTATGAACACCGGGTACAGGCCATGGCTGCATTCACTCACACTACCTCAAATCACCTCCTCCTTTTCTTCTTCCTCCTGCTTCCACCTTTTCCTCACCTCAAACAGAAGAAGGCTCTGGAGAAAGGAGGTACAAAGACGCGCTCAGTCAGAGAGGCCAGGCTGCCCTGGAGTTCCTCAGTGGCCTCGGACGGCCTTGCATGAAGGTCTACACACACAAACAAGCATACACCCACACACACAGGGGGTGGAGATGTGAAGGCCCAGATTCTGTCAGATCCATTGTATACAATAGGTTCACCTACCCCCAGGCTGAATGTGATCCTCACTCTAGACATCACACGTCTCTCCCCTTCTCCCTCACAAACCCTCACACTCTGTCATGTGCGTAAATACACCAATGGAAAAACTAAAAAACACGAGTGTAACACAATAAAAATTCAACTGGGTCGGAAATAGGTCTGCGTAACAGAAACGTGCCAAATAAAGCATTCTAAAACATTTGCTTGCAACAAATCAGATGATCAAACAAGCCATGAACACAAGCTGTTTCTCTCTCTGCACACACACACACACACACACACACACAGAGCACATTTGCACAGTGTTTGCTAAGTAAATTCAAAGCCTATCAAAGGACAGCAAGAGAGACCCCTCTAATTACAGCTGAGTGACAGCTACTGATGCATGTTGCTGTCTGCACACTCTTATACCCACACACTGAGTAAATTACCATCCCGCCATAAGAGTGTGTCAACACACCTCTTTTTACAAAGAGACTAACTCTGCAATCTAAATGAAAGACAACAGATTCACATTAATGGCAAAATGTTCTCCCCCTCCTCGAACCTTCATTATTCATCATAACTCATTGATATGCAGCTCGGTCCGCTAATATGCTGAGAAACTTCCCGAGAAGATAGGAGCTCCGGCCACACCTGCAGCCATCTCTGTAGTACCACTGCCCCCTAGTGGGGAAGAAGCAAACAGCAAAGGGCACGAATCTGTCAAAGATTGAGACAGCTCAGGAAAACAGAAGCTTGCTTTGGCAAGAGTGAGAAAGTAGCTGGGCAGTGAAAGCGAGCAAAAGATCATCTGAATGAGTTTATTACAGATTAAATTATCATTGAAAGCAGCAGTAGCACGAATTAGAGAGAAGAGAACAGATTTTTTTTTTTAAATTTAGAATGTGGAAAATAACATTTTTACAAGCCATATATAATCTTGTCCTATATTATATATTATTTTAGCAGATACATGCTAATGTTTAAGGGATGTTTGAATGTCAGAAGGCATCTCAATTCATGCATCTGCACTGAAAGTTGAATACAAATGTACCAACACTGTCGTGCCTGTACAGTGACAGAGTGTTTCACCCAAACAGATATTGATGGTGTGCTTTAAATTTATATTTGTATCACAGTATCTACATTCCTGTGTATGTATATGTATGTGTGTGTGTGTGTTTGGGTTGTTTTTTTTCTAGTACAGTATCCAAAGTGCGTGTGTGCAGTGTGGTGGTATCAGGCACGCTGCATGATTGTATGATTGCATGCAAGACATTCCCCTTTTAAAGGCTGTGTTATGGCACACATTTTTATCAGCTTTGTTCTCTGATGCACTCATTAAGAGAGCACAGTTGTGCATGTGTGTATGTATGCATGTGTATTTATGTGTGTGTGTGTGTGTGGTCTCCAGATGCAGCCCTCTGGGACTCAGTGAAATATGCCATCAGTAACAGCAATATTGGCACCTTTATTGTGTCTCACAGAGATCACAGATTGTAGCCATTTAACTGTGTGAATGAGCACACATATACACTGCAGTAAAAAGGCAAAAGTCTCTGGTGACATTATGTTGAAGCAAGATGACATGTGCGTGGGGCTCAGCTGGTCGTCATCACTGTGAAGGGTCGTTGTGTTTGGCAGGAAGGACATGCACACTTTAGCAAACAGTGCAACAACATCCTCAAATCTATCTGAGAACATCAAGCCTCACTCTTTGTAAAATAATCGCTGTTTCTGTGTCATCCCTTCCACCTCCTCTCTCACCAGGCGCCTGTGAGGTCTGGAGGCCTGGGTTGTGTCATTCCTTGCAGAAAACACACACAGGACTGACACGCCGGCTCATTGTCATGCAATGAGATGATCCTACCTCTGCCACAAATACATCCTGTGTGCCCTGCATCCGAACAGCATCATCTGCCGGTGCTCTGCGCACACACGTGCACAATCACAAACATGCACCCATGAACTTGCAAAATTATACTTGCATGTATTATACCGCATACAGTCTCTGACCTCATCAGGAAAGATGTTTGCTGTGCATCAGAAATAAAAGGCTAAGACACTTCCCGCAGGAAGGATTTACCGTGACACCGTGCTATTTGTCACTCACAGATTATATCATTTGTCAGGGCAGCACAGGAAGTTGCGGCTCGGCAGAAATGCAAAGAACAGGCGCTATATCATTATTTAATAACCTCGGTGTCTCTTGTTTTGTATGTACCAGTGTTCATAGGCAGGCTTTGTGAAACTTTCTGTAATATTAAATAATATCTTTTTAAAATGAATGAGAAACAAGAAGGAGATTTGTATCTGTTAAAGTCTGCCTCAGATGATTGACAGGATAGTTAAGCCATCAGACTGACTGACAGGCTGATGTTTGTCTCGCCAGTCACCACAGAGATGATGGCGATCCATTAAACATGGTGGTTTGGAAGAAGGAATTCTCAGCATCGAACAACAGCTGAGCGTTCTTGCTCCTGAACACATTTCACTAACACATAAAGTAACACAATCAAAATAAGCAGGATGAAATTAACATAAAAATTAGCATAAAAATTAAATGAGCATAGACTCACATTATGAACTGCACTTTAAATTTTTTATGATCCCGAGGCCTTTCCTCTGACACTACCCCAAGACTGAAGATTCTGCTCGTCTGCCCAACACTACACTGCGAGAGGCAATGAACCCTTTAGGTTCAGCTGTTTGTGTTACAGTTAGATTGTTACGTTGGCTGTATTAGGCCAATAGTGGCTTTATTTTAAATGCTAGACATTTACTGCTGTCAGATCATAAACTATTTTTCCCTGTGCAATCAATATTAAAAATAGATATGCTTTTTTTTTCTATGTAAGATCTGAATGGGTCTTATGGGTTTTAAATATATGTATAGAATATACATTTATATTACATGTGCATGTTTATTTGATTAGCTACACGAATAACTGCACTGCAAGCCAAATAATGTATGGACAGATCCTCATGATCATTTACATAAAAACAGTATATTATTTGTCTTGGTTTCATTTCTTTGTTATTCCTTTTCAGAAATAATGCTTGCAAATTACATATTTAGCAGGAGTTTTGTGCACTTTCTTCAGCAAATAGATAATATAAGGACCTTGAACAGAATCTAACCAAAAAAAATTATTTTTTTTGTGGCATATATTCGATTTCATGAGACTCTTTTTACTTTAACAAGATTAGTTTTCAGTGTTGGATTTTAGTGGTCTATTTGGAATTTAAAACTATTTAAATAGAATATAAAATTCAAAGAAAAGAGAAAAGTAGAGGTGCCAGATACATGAACGTAGTCTCTGGGTGAACTCCAATGAATGTGCACAAAAAAAAGAACACAATAAGATTGTAGACCACACAAGCGTCATACCAGCATCTCAGTATGCTGATTTTCTCTGCCCAGACAAAGACCAAGCAGACAAAAAGCATATCAGTGTAAAACAAAGTGCATCTCCCTAAGGCAGAAAGATATTGAAAATGAAACGGGCAAAAGCACAAAGCCCAGTGGAATCTTATGTGAAGCGTTTCAGATTTCTGCCGATATGCACAGTATTATCATTCGGTTAGGACGTGTAATGTTCTGCTTCTATATATTTGTCTGCTTTCAGCTCTAAAACCAATACGGCATGGTCATCCTTGCCATTTCCTCTGGGTCGCTGGGCAAATAGAGTGGGTGTGTGCCCACACACAAATGCACTTTATTACACACAGTGAGGCACAATGTACAAACTTAAATTAACACTGCGGTATGCATTCACGTGGCACAGCCCTTCACATTTGTCTGTCCTCCTTTGCTCAGCTCCCTTTCTTCCTGCTTCTTGTTTGTTCCTCCTTGTGTGTCTCACCCTTGCTCGCCAAAGGATTCTCGCCTCCATGCATGTGTGTCTATGTGTGTGTGTTGTCTGTGTGCGTGTGTGTGCATGTGTGTGTTCGTGCCTTTTCATTTCTCTCCTCAGCGTGCAGATAAGCATCTCTGCTTTTTTCAATACCTCCCAACTGCAAATTCTAATGACACCCCAACAATCTCTCTGCTTCAACTCATAATGAAGAAGACATCTTAAAATGTCAGACATTACGCATGTGAGTCAGACACATGAAGGGCACGCATAAAATCCAAGCCACCCTTCAGAAAATCTTCAGAACTTAGGCATGTTTTGTTTTCACTCTAACAGCGGCGTCTGCAGAATTTTTAGTTGATGCCTAAATTCATAAATTACTTTGCCTTAGTTTGTTTTGTACTGTTAACATATTATGAACAGACATTTAAGTATAATCTTTGGTAGAATCAGTATGACAGTGTGTATAATTGCATAATAAAATCTGCACTAGGTTTCTGTGTGAAGTACACAGCAGCTGAGGATTAATTGTACGTCATAGCACATGAGTCTTATAACCATTTTATGGTGGGGGGGTCAGAAGCCACCTGAAAGATACAGAGCAACACTGAATCTGTTTACTGTCATCCAGCCGCAACATCACACCTCCTCCACTGTATTTCTTCCTCCAATAAATCAACAAGCAATTAAATGGAAGACCCCACGTTTGCTGAAATGGCCAGGTGAGGAGAAAGAGAGAGAGTTGCGAGCAACCATTACCTGGCACTGGTATCGACTGCAGAGTTCAGAGAATGGCCTTGGCACTGAGGTACCATTATGACTCAATTGATCGGCCTGCACTTAAGTCTAAATCCCACCTTGTTGCACAAGCTATCGTCTCAGAATCCGGCGGCCAAGAAATATACGTGTATTTAGAGCGGTATGTGCAGCAAGCTAGAGAATGAATCTATTTTTGTGTCTCTATTCTTTGGTGTGTTTTCCAAGGTTGCTCTTTGGCTCCGCTCTCATTCTCTCTCTGCCAACTTCCACATCCCCCTCTTTTCAGCACTTATCTTACTTCCTCTCCCTCGCTGTTTTCCACTCCTTCACTTCCATAGATAAAAGCCAGAAATGATCAGAGTCCCACTATACGTTTCCTGTGCTGCAGCAGGCGACCAGCCACTCCCGGGAGTCTGGATGAAGCTCATAAGCTGGTGTACATATGTCACTCATTCACAAACATGCGGTTTTACTGATACACCCATCTATGCAGATCACACCTGTTGTACAGTTAGATTAACTCAGCAGAAGCACTTCTAAGGTTGCTGAATGTACCTGTCATGTTCCCACATTGCTAACAAGTCTCATTAAAGTGTTTTAGCATCCTCTTCCACTGAATTGTGCGGCAGGAAGAGGGAGTACACTGTTAGTTGTTTTTGGGGATGGATGTAGGCACTAACAGGCTAATAACCATTAGCTCACTAATACAACAAGTCTGTGGCCAAGGCCCACTCTCTGGTTTCCTCTTTACAAGTTTGTCATTTAAAACCTAGACAGCCAGCTTGAGCCGACATAGATCAGAGAAATCCTCCTCCGAGCTGCTGACAGACAGAGGCACAGTCCTGCAGTAAATCTGCCACACCCTAATAAAGCAATAAAAGGCCATTAAAAGTCAGTGTCCCTCAGCGGTGGAAGATGGATGGAAAGGAGGAAAGAATAAGAGACACTTTCTGATGATTGTACACACCCACACCCATTTTGGCAGCTATTCTTCCCCTTTCTCCACTCGAGACAAACTAGGTATCTGCAGTACTGATGCTTCTGTCCTGTTGTTACTCCTCTTTTATTCTTGCCATAGCTTGCTTTTGTGATAAAGAAAAAAAAAGTAGAGACTGTGATTTAGGGGGGTGAAGCACAATCTTTATGCACTGTTCTGCTCGCTCAGTAAGTTCTCCATTTCCGCAACTGATCTGCCTCCGTGCTAGAATGATTGCATAGCAGGCTTTCACATTTTACTCATCGTGTCGTGCACAGAAGCAAATATGAAGTAGGTTTTCACAGTCTCGGTTTCTTCAGTGCCAAATTAGTAATCGTGCACTCAGTGTGTCTGCATGGTTGTAGCATGAAGTGGAAAGCAACTCTTTCGTCTCGTGTGCATATTTCTTTGTCTGTTTTGTCTTCTCTTTCTTTACGCTTTCATTGTAAGTATATGTTATTTACCAGTTCTTCTTGTTTTCCTCAAACCATAGAAGAAGAAAACTGGTTAACTATAGCGAGGCAGGAAGGACACAGCGTGACCTAGTCTGGTAATAAAGCAACTGATCCCTCCACCTTTCTGTGCAAAGAATAAGAAAATGAAAGAGTCAAGAGCAAAGTGTGCATGCTGCAGTGTATTGCTAACTCTGACTGGACCCTTCTTCTGTGGCTGCTGGTATTGAATGGCGGCCTGGAGCCAAACAAAAGCAGACCCGGGCCCTGACAGAGTCCCCTGAGAGCAGCAGCCATTCATTTTGTTTTGTGCCCAAATTATGATTAATGGAAAATAAACAGCCTTGATGTGGAGCTGGCTTTGATTTTCTTTGAGCTTTCGGCCTCTAGCTGTGGGTACTGCTTTGACCCAGAGAAAAGCACTGGACAAACGCTCTCTGAACACTCTCTGGGCGGCAAGATTCGTTCACACAGTTGTTTTAATTAAATGCCCGCACAAACACACACACAGGTAAAGGAGCACATTCCCTTTCCCCTTTTTCTCTCTCACACTCGTGCAAACACACACATTATTCCTCTCTCTCTCTTGCTGTCTAAGCACATCCCCACTGAAAGTCAGATATGCAGACAAGTGACATCTTGATTATTTCAGTCCCCACTCCTGTTAATGACCAGCTTGTGTGTAATTATATTAATTACCATACGTGCCATGGCTGTCAATTGGCCAGTCAAATTAAAAAAAAGAGAGGTTGGTATGTGTGGGAAAGAGAAAGGGAATGAAAGCAGGGGGAAGGAAGCGGCTTACAGATAAAAGCATTGTAGACAGTGGAAATAGCAGAGTGAAAGGAGAAAAAGAAGTCAGGAAAAATAGAGAGAGGCCAAGAGTATGAGAGAGGTGTGTGTGTGTGTCAGGGGGTGGGGGTGATCAATTGTTCATTTTACAAAGTCACTGAGACGTGTCAGCAGTGTCAATAAGTGAATTAATTTGTCTGTGAGTCTCCAGGGCATGACACCATATCACTGTGCTCCCCTGAGACAAGCAGGGCCTTTAACCTTCTCACACACTCTTACAAAGCAATTCCATGTGAGGATCATACACAGATATCAGGAACAGATCTACCGACACAGGAAATTTTTAATACAATTACACCAGAGCCTGTTTTTCCATGTGCAAGCTCTCACCACACACAAAACCCTTTAGGAGGATTTTAGATTGCAAAAATGTATTAGTGTCCTTGTGTGTGGGTTAGCTGTTAGCTCTGCGTCACGTGTCCACAAAATGCATTTGAGGAAACACATTTTTAAATGAACCCATGGTGCTATTTTTTTTTTTTTAAAAACAGTCCCTAGATCTGATGGAAACATATATTGTTCAATATCGGGGAATATGGGCAACAGATAGCATGCTTGCACAATTCCACTGCATGTGTGATTTACAGCAAATTACGGTTAAGCTGAATTGATATGGGGTATTTACTCTCTCTCTCTCTCTCTCTCTCTCTCTCTCTCTCTCTCCCGCACACACATACACACACACACACATGCACACACAAACAAAGGGGTGCAACAATCATTCATCCTTATCAGAATCCATCCCTGAGAGAGGCTATTGTCTGCCGGTGACTGACATCAGTCAGCCACCAAGAGGAGGGACACTCAACCGCTGGCTTCCTGCTGTTTTCATTACGAAGCCATTACTGCCCTACACGCAGACACACAAACTGTGTGAACAGACACAGACTCCTCTGACCATCTCATGACTATCATGCTCCTCCCTGTTGAAGTCTTTCTCTTATACACTCATTCAGTTTCAGCAGCCCATTCAGCTCCCGCATTAGGTCGTCTCTCTTACTTCCTCTCCTCCTCAACTCTGTTTTTTTTTTTTAAATCTCTTCCTCTTCTTCACAACTTCTCCCCTTTAAAGCTCCAGTCCCGCAGGGGTAAAACCCTCTTCCCCCCTCACGAGCTGTTGCGTTGTTTGAGGGCTGCTGTGATGACCGCCCCAGGCTCTGCCGTCGCCACACGGCTTCTTCGCAGCAGCTTTACAGTGGACCCGGGAAGCACAGCACAGTGGGACCTTTTCATAATCCCACGAACACACTCACACTGTCGCTCACAGTTAACAGCACATCTGCCAGCTGCCAGAGGGGCTGCGAACAGGGACACACAGTCTCTCAAAGAGACACACACAGATGGACACAAAAAAATCCAAACACACACAAGTGGAAGCAGCATATTGCATCCAAGGTGATAGATAGAGCACTGTGGGTTGCAACTGTGCCTGTTCAATTACAATCATTACTATCACTTAGGGAGATTTGTCATGGTCAAAGTGAGTCGGCGCTACAGAGAATATCACCTTGAGGGCTGTAAGGTGGAGTTATTTTCAGTGTTTGCAAAAGGGATGACGACATTCTCAAAACTCTCTTTCAATTGGAGATGACTCAAATTAAAACATAAATGAATTACTCCAAAATTCCAAACAGATGTTTGTTTTTTTTAATCCCTCAGTAGTACACGACAGATTCTTTAAAAGCTCCTGACAAAAAGTGGACAATAATCCAATAACCCTTAATCAAATTACTGTTTTCAAGTCAAGTGAGTTTTTTCAAATACACTGCTATGTCTTTCACCGTCTCCCTTGAGCTGGACAGCAGGAGTCTTCATGTGGCAGTGTGAGCTGCCGGTCAAAGCAAGACCTGCTAGACTTAGTCGGAGGGTGTTATGTCGGAGGGTGTTTTCTGTGTGGTGTTATGGCACCACACAGAAAAACCAAGGCCTTGTTGTCATCAACTGATTGACTGACTGACAAAGGACAGGATGAAGGGTAAAGAACAGCCGTGGCCCTCCAACAAGAGATCTTCACTGCCGGGACCAGCTGGAACCTACTATGAGAAAATGATTGCTGTGTGAAAGAAAACGTTAAAACATGAGACACTTTAAAAAGCTTTCATAATCTGGTTAAATGTTTGTTTGAGGTCATTTTTATTATAATGTACAGTGATCCATGGCTCCTGGAGGTTTCTTCCTGTTAAAAGGGAGTTTTTCCTTCCCACTGTCACCAAGTGCTTACTCAAAGGAGGTCGTTTGATTGTTGGGGTTTTCTCTGTATTGTTGCTGAGTCTTTACCTTACAATATGAAGCGCCTTGAGGTGACTGTTGTTGTGATTTGGTGCTATACATATTGAATTGAATTGAATTGAATTGAATTGAATTGAATTGAATTGAATTGAATTGAACTGAATTGAATTGAATTGAATTGAATTGAATTGAATTGAATTGAATTGATGTATCGTTCATTAACAGATGGATACACTCTGGATATCATTGTACTCCAAGCCACCTTTCACAGTCAATGATGTATCAAATGTTATCCCCCTGGCCTGTAAGCACCAGCTGAACTTTGCTCTTTTTTCACCACAGGTCATGACTTGTGTCCACTTGTGGTTTTGTGGTTGAAACAAAAGTGAGATGCATACCACGCTCTTACTTATTGATCTAATATCGCTCCTTCCTCCATTAAAGTCACAGATCTCATATTTTGAGAAGACACAATAGTCCTCTTAGAGTTGGCTTTCACTGAGGCTGGTTTCATGACGATGAGTGACGGCGTTATTTTCCAGTGCTATTACATGACGCCTATTCAGGCTTTCTGACTCAGTATCCCCAGAAGCTGCCTGAAATGAAAGCTGTCCAGGACATTGTCATTTACAAATGAGGGTCCTTTCCCCCATCCCTCTCCCAGTGACATGGAAAGTGACATGCCTCTCTACTCTTCTTCTCTGGTCTTTTTTCTTTTCCACCATTCCTTGTCCTCCTCCTCCTCTTAGTCAGGAAGTATCCACTTATCACAAAAAATCTGTTAATGCCAGTGTGTGTGTGTGTGTGTGCATCCATGTGCATGTATGTGGAGGTGAGCTCCAATCCGTCACACTGCTGTCACCTCATCAGTCCTACATGTCTAATTCCTGCTTATTCGTACATCACTCACAGCACCTTTTACACACATGCACATATTATCATCATCTCAGATATGCAGTGTTTCCTCCCGCTCTGTCACACATAAACAAGTACACAGATTCGCAAGATGCCATTGTGCAGAGTTCCTGCTATTACAGACACACGTCATTTCACATATAGGCTCCCCTTCGCACATACACATCTTTCCCTTGCATCATCATTTATGTCTCTCCAGCTCATTTCTCTCGCCTTCCCTGCTCTCCCTTTCCTCCTCCTCGCTGCCATCCGTGGCCTCTCTGCTTGGCTGTGTCCTCATGCACAATCACAAATGCACACAATCCATCCCTCCCCTCCTCATTCCCATCCAGTCATCCCAAACAGCTCTCTGTGGGGTAAGTAGATAGGAGGTTGTTGAGACATGTAGAGCAGAATAGTCTTCAGAGGATACCTGCTGTCCCATCACTGGGACCTGCTACAAGAGGAAGGGGAAGAAAAAGGGAAGGGTCTGGATGAGAAAATTGTGTGTGGATCTGGAGGGGGGCTGCGGAGGAAGAGAGACAAAGGGGGTGAAGGGTGGAAAAGGTTGACAAAGACAGAGGAGAAGCCATCCACTGCAGACAGGCGCACAGATATCAGAGTGCCACCCTCTTACAGGTGTTTGTCACAGCATGTGAGTGAGTGAGCGCTTGGAGGACGGGTGGGTGACAGGGAGTCAGGTTGGAGAGAGTAATCTCCACAGGATTAAGAGTGCTGCTCCTGTGTTAATGTGACTGTCAATGAGAATTAAGTCTCTGGACCGATCCCCTCCACCGGGCTCCCCTCTCCCTCGCCTGTCGGCCCTGTCACACTAATGACACCGCTTTCTGTGGAGTGCCACTACCCGCACGCTCAAAACAATGGGGAAATAATTACACAATACAGTACAAATTGCAAAGCCGAGCCACGGGACGGGCAGAGATACAAGCGAAGGGAGGGAGGGGGGTGGTGGTGGAGGGGATTGGAGAGGGAGGGTGGAGACAAGGATGACTAACAATTACAACACGATAGGGGTTGGGTCTCATTACTGCGCCCATTAACATGCACCGAGTAATTTTCCCCACTCGATCTGTGTGTGTGTGTGTGTGTGTGTGTGTGCGTGCGTGTGTGTGTGTGTGTGTGTGTGTAGACA
>VVHJ01032191.1:0-36581 GCA_015107715.1 Tylochromis polylepis
AGTGGCTCGGGGAACAAAACGTTGAAATTTTGGGTCCATGGCCTGGAAACTCCCCAGAGCTTAATCCCATTGAGAACTTGTGGTCAATCCTCAAGAGGCAGGTGGACAAACAAAAACCCACTAATTCTGACAACCTCCAAGAAGTGATTATGACAGAATGGGTTGCTATCAGTCAGGATTTGGCCCAGAAGTTGATCGAGAGCATGCCCAGTCGAATTGCAGAGGTCCTGAAAAAGAAGGGCCAACACTACAAATACTGACTCTTTGCATAAATGTCATGTAATTGTCGATAAAAACCTTTGAAATGTATGACGTGCTTGTTATTGTATTTCAGTACATCACAGAAACAACTGACACAAAGATCTAAAAGCAGTTTTGCAGCAAACTTTGTGAAAACTAATATTTGTGTCATTCTCAAAACTTTTGGCCACGACTGTACAGCACTTGTTACTGCTACTGCACAATAGTGTTTGTGCAAAACCTTTCAGCTCTTGTTGTTGAATCGTTGAAAGACAGCAGGAATGACATAACCATCATTTAAAAAAAAAAAAAATCTTGTAGTAACATCCATGTAGGACTGAGCCTTTTTGGCATCAGCACAGTTTGTTTTTCCAAGCATTTTTTTCCAGAAGGGATCAGATTTTGCAATGATCAACAGTTTGATTAAACTTAGGACCACTGGAACATGCTGTGACTTTGAGAGGGCTAGAGATTAAAGCTAGGTGGTGTAGAGGTTGAGCAGGTGGTTCATATGCCGTAAGGCTGTTGCGGATGCCTGGGTTTGAATCTGCCAAGAGCCATTTGCTGTGTGTCTTCCCTCTGTTCTCTCTCTAAGCTTTCTGGTCATAATAAAAGCTAAAACACCCCCAAAATACTTAAAGCTGATCAAAAGAGTGAATGCAGCCTTTGCGACTTAGTGTATTGTTGCTATTGGAAACTTTTCTCAGGTTTTCACTAATAAATTAGTTTAATTTAAGTGTCAAACCCTCTTCCCTTTCTAGATTTGAAATATAGTTTTAAAGAGAGAGATTTCATGTCAGTTATATTCTAGTTGTGATATCTTCATCTGTACTTTACTATGTTCCGGAAAGAACATATGGCAGTAGCTTGTCCCTTGCACCCTTGCTCTACTTAAATTTTTGTTTACCTCTGTTTGTTGGAGGAGGCTTGGTTTTTATTTTAATTTTGTAGTATTATGCTCTAGCAGAAATAAAAACCAATGGATGCTTTGCTTTTGACCAGTAACCAGTACCTAACCCGTCTCTTCTTCCTGATAAGTATCCCTGGTTGTATTCTGCATAGGTGCATGCTTGTCTTTAGCAGGATATTCTTTTCATTTTTGCACCTTTTTAAACTGTCCTGGTCTCACATACATGTCCAAGCTCATTTGTAAGTCTGTCTTATCCTTTTCTCCCCCTACTGTATTCTGTATATGCATGTGCTTGTTTGCAACAGAATGTGCTTGCACATTTGAGCCATTTGTTGACTCACTTTTGGAGCTGTGGGATAAAAACGTTGATGTTGAAATGAGTAAATTGCATGACACATGTGAAGCATGTGAGTAAGCGACAGGAGGAAAGTGATGAAAGGACATGTTTCCAGTTTATTTAATATATTTTGTTTTGGAAGTTTTACTTAAAATATTGCAAATTGTCTCTAATACAACTTTTTTGTCTGCTGTTTGGGCTGGACAACTTGCCAGAGTACAAAGCTGCCAAAAGTATAAAGCTAGCTCAAGCTCAATGGCACTATACTTTCCCTTCTTCCATATATGATATATAAAACTGGTGGTATAAATGGCACATAGTCAGTTTTTTATTCACTGTATATATTAAGGAGTATTTTCTGTTTTCATTAATGTCACAGCAGACTGTGTTACTATATCAGTGCCCTGGAAACATGGCTTTCCAATACTAGTTACTGATTCCACCGTTTAAGTATACTTGCTTAAGAGGCCCTTACTACTTTCTTCTTGTCTAATCTTCATATATCTGGTTATTTCCAACACAAATCATTTACTCTAGATGTTGTTTGTACAGTTACATATACAGAAATACTTACGTACGTTAAGGTTAAAAATAATTTGTTGAAATTACACACACAGCAACTGATTTAGTTTAACTGTAAATCCAGCACATAACATAACACATAGCAATAATTGAGGTGTACACATCAGAATCACCAAAATGAAAGCCTATCGTAATAACTAGATTGACTGTTGAAGGCCTACAGTCACAGCTCGGTAATCCAGTGCGAACACATACTGCATCTGTAAATGCATGTGGGTGAACACATGCACACTCACCTGTCGGTATCTGTCAGTTTAATGTGAGGCATCTCTGGGTTTTATTTACCAACAGCCTCTTGCTTTACCCTGTGAGCAGCCCCAGTATAACAGTTCAGATTCACCTTTGCTGTCTCTCAGTCTCACAGTCAGCCTCCAAGCTCATCTCATGTGCCTAGTGAGCATGCTGTTCACTATATGAAAAACACTGGGTAGAAGAAAACCCAGTAGCACCCATACCTTGCATGTCTCAGGAAAGCAGGATGGAAGGAGGTGTTGATAGTGACAAGGTAGTGGGTAGTCTTGAAAGTAGAGTGGAGAGCAGTGTGAAGATCACTTGCAGCCTTTTCTAGCCAGCCCTGTGCCTTGCTGCTAAGCGGGGCTCGTTGCCAGTGCTCGCAAAGGCTGTAATGAGTTTATTTCATGTCGGCTGTGAAAGTGCCCGTCTCTGTCTCGCAGGCACTCAAACAGAGCTGAGACCCATAAACACAAAGTGCAGTGTGTAAATCCCCACAGCCTGACATCTCCCAGCCTGCCCTCTATGGCTTCTGAGCATCTCTTTATCGAGAGAGAGAAGGGAGAGGTGAGATCCTCACTTACCCTCTGAGAAGACATGAATAGCCTGGAGACAATGTGCAGGGCAACTTCCTCATGGAAGACCACAAGCACCGCAGTCTTTATCTTCTCCTCGTTATGCTCAGAAAGCATGTTTTTTCACGTCGATAGCAGACCTCTGTGGAAACATGATCAAAAAGTCAACTGTTGTACAGAAGATGCTGTTTGTTGTGCAGCAATGTTTCCAAAAAAGGTACAGCATGCTAGTCTAAAGTTGCATTCTCTCGGGGATGTTGTCTTTATGCTATATGAGTTGATGTCATTTAATGCATATGGGTTTATAAACCAAAGATTATGTGGGCACAGTTGAAAGAATATATATATATATATATATATATATATATGTGTGTGTGTGTGTGTGTGTGTACATAACAGTTTTGTGCTTTTGCATATGTTTTATATGCATTGCTGCCATTATATTCAGAATGATTTTTTTTAGAAAGCAATCCAATATCTCTTTTTTCATATTTAAATATATGTTGTCTTTCTGCTGTTTTCACTCCAATGTATAAATGATTTTGGTTGTAAACAGCAGCAGATCAAAAACCGTGTGTGCTCATTCGCTTTGGCTTGTGGTGCTTCACCTCTGACGAATAGGACATCAGATGTGCGTTTTCCATGACGTCAGCCGGCCTAGCTTGCCCTCCTCTCCTGTCCAATCCCCTCCTCTTGATGCAATGCAAAATGCCCCCCTTGTGTTCTCTTTCCAAACCCAAGTCGGTGTCTCTACACAAGGTCCCTGTGTAGAGCTGTGTCCTCGCAGGGCCTTGGAGTGAGTGGTAGGTCACTGCTTAAAGAAGCAGTGAATGAAAGAGGTGGGAAGAGGTGGAGATGTAGAATGAGAGAGGGGAGTTTCTATCTCTCTCTCTTCTCTGACATGGCTCTGGTCCGGGTTGAGGGATTAGTGTGTGAGGCTCCACCACAGCCTCTTCCTTGGCTTGTTTCCAGATATTATCTTTAAGTGTGAGCTCAACGCCAGCCTCTCTTTCTATTCCCCTCTTCCCTTCCCCCTTCGTGTACGAACTCAGTGGTGTGAGTCATCCCAGGCTGCTTGGGGAGTGATTTAATTGCTCTCTCTCCTCCTCCTTCAACATGCATGTCTCGTAGAGGCCGTCACTGACCCTCCACTTATACAAAAAATGCCATCAACCTGTTCATTGCCACAAAGGTTGGACTGTCTTCTAAGACGGTGCCAATTCACACTCTAGAAATTTGCTCAGTTATCCCCATTGGTGGCGACAGAATGCCGCCTGCTTCTGATATGCTTTGGTGTGATAACTCTTCTGTATTGTGTAGCCCTGCTGAGTGAATGTGCGCACAATATAGGGAGATAGAAAACACCCACAACAACAGTAGAGCTTTTGTAAACACAGAAAAAAGCCTTCCGCCATTTTCACCTTGGGGATAAGAGAATTGTTGTGACTGGCCCTTTGTTGGTGCAGACACTCTGAGGTAATACTAACTCATTAACCTATGACACAGATATGATTGTCTTCTGTAAGAGAAACAGTTTTGTGCTTTTGTTTTTATGCCTACAGTTGCTGTTTTTACTTCATGCAGTGTGTCCTTCACTATAACCTTTATACTTAGGTAAAAACAAAGAAAACTGCATTGTGTTTTCATTCTTAGCCATTTAGGCACAGGCTGAAAATTCTGCATACGAGAGATTCTACCAGCATAAATCTACGCTTTTTTTTTTCCTGTCCTCATCTGCAGTTGAGAGGTAATCCAGTAGGTGGCACTGTTCCTGCAGAGGAGCAGGGTATGGGGGGGTGTAATGTGGAGGCCACCTTGCTGGGATAGGCTGAATGTGATTGAAAATAGGTCTGCCTTGACTTAGCAATATCCATCCATATATGAACCCTCTCAGATGAAAGACTTGTTTGTTGTTAATAGGCAAAGTAATTACTGCACCTCTGCAGCAGTCAAATATCCTTCATAGCAAAGTGATTCAACATTGACATTGGCTGTGAGATAGACAGAGCTCAAAAAGGGGTGCTGAGGCTAAAATGACGCTGTGATTATAACAATTAGGGAGCCTGAGCATAGAGTGTATTGCTCCAGGGGCCGACTGGCTTTTTTCTCTCCTGTGATGCTGATGAGTGTCTCAGAGTTATATAACAGCAGACAGGGATCAATGGAGAATGCTGACTCTTGAGAATACCATGGATGTACTTTAGACTGCCTGCAATGGCTACTAATCCAGAATGATTATGCAGTGTACTCTTTGCGCTTGGCCTAGTCTAGACAGACAAAATGCATACGCACAGATGCACAGCCTCTGAGTATGAAGCAAACGATAAGGAGCACAGTCACTTTTTAGTTTCAGAAAACACACGTTCCATAGTTTTTCTGCATTTATCTTCCACTGCTATCACCACCAAAGTCTTTTTAGATTTAACTAACAATTAACCAAAAGCTATACAGATGTTGTTGCTTCCGTTGCTGAGTTTCAGCACACTGAGCCATCGCCAGGAGGCAAGGCCTATAGGAACACAAACAAAGTCCTAATGCTTACCTCCAGATCTCCACTCTTCATCCCCCTCTTCCCTTCATCTCGTCTTGCCTTTTCTATACAACTGTGCTGCACAAAGTGGATGTTTCAGTCACAGCATACATTTCAAAATGCAACATTGATTTCATTTTCAAAGATATTCACATTTGAGTAGGTGTCAGTCTTTCACATTTGAACACTGAATTAATACTGTGATTCAGTGAATACTTTGTTTATACTACACATGAGCCAAATAGTCTTTAATAATGCTATTTATTGTTTATTTTAGGCTAGCCAAGGGACAAAGACATGATGCTTGGCATGCGTGATTGGCATAGTAAAGGCTTCTGACTACAGATGTCTGCTGGAAAAATGTCTAAAAGTATATTTAATAAATTGTTTTTTTCTGTTGCTGACAGAATACAACATTCTTTAGGATGCACAAAATGCATAAAAATACAATACTACTGTTTGTTTTTTTTCCCCAGTGTTTTCTATTTATTTATACTCATCTAATACTTGTTCTTTCTTATAGCTGCGTTGGAACTGAATGTCCCAGAGCAGCCAGTTGTGGCATTGCACTCCAGTGATGTGGTACTCAACTGCTCCTTTAACCACACCAACCCCTTCAACCTGTCCGATCTGAGTGTCTTCTGGCAGTTGACAGACACACAACGCAGTGTGCATAGGTACTTGGAGGGACATGACCAACTGGCAGACCAGGCAGAGAGATTCGCCAACCGTACCAGACTGTTTCCTAACCAGCTGGGCCTGGGCAATGCCTCACTCCTGCTAAGCAGGGTGGTGGTGGCTGATGAAGGCAGCTATACCTGCTTTGTGAGGGTGCAGGACTTTGGCAGCGCTGCGTTGCTGCTGCAGGTCGCTGGTAAGTCGAGCTGTGATGTCTGTGACACATTAAAAAGCACAAAATGTGAAAAGTGTTTTTCAAGATCAATAAATGCTATATTCTACATTTGTGGTGCAATGGAAACATAATTTCCTTAGGGATTAATGAAGTATTTTGAATCTGGTTCTTACATTGGGCTAAAGTAATAGAGTTGCGTATTTCTATGAATTCACCTTGATCTAGTATCGGTATTACAACAACTACATAATGAGCATATATGCACCAGTTAATTATAATAAATTTAACTTTTGTACAATTCTATTGTGAAACTAACTAAGGTTAAGATTATTTGGGATAATTTCCTTTCTCGAGATGTAAACAGCTTCCTCTGGGCTGTTAAGCAGTGATTTTGGTCAAGCATTGATTCTGTTTTCTTTCGTGGTCATTATCTGATGACATTGATTATTGGCTGTTGTTATGGTCAATCACCCATCTCTAACATCTTCTCTTCTGGGTAACTACACATCCCACTTTCACAGCAGGGATTCTTCTTTTTATTTGTAGTGGCACTTTGTGCCTTTCATCCCTTCTCACATTTCTGTATCTGTTGTGAGTTTATTTCTGTTTCTTCTAAAGAAAGTGCATCAGGCAGTCTTAATGAATATGTTTTATATGTATTATTTTCTCTTTTTTTTTTCCTCTGCTGGGGAAAGGGACTGTACTGCCTCCAACGGTGACAAATTGGTTTCATTTTATGCATTAGAATGATAGGTATTCTATTTTTAGCCAGCATTTAAAGTAACACTGCAGATTTCCTTCAGCTGTGCTGAAAGAAAATGAATGGAACTCTCAACGGAAATCTGTCAGTCAAATGGACAGCTGGGGAAGTTAGTGTGTGCCACACTATATCCGGCTTTGTATTGAGAGTCCACTTTTCAAAAAGCAGCACAAACTTATTTCATCTCACCCTCAGCTCCACCCCATTGTTTGTTGTGCAATGATTGGTTCTGGGAATACAGCAGCCTCTTTCTTCGCCACCTCTGTACTCATGCTTCAGCTCAAGGGATTGGAAAAGCGTGATTCTAGCCGAGGCTGACGACTCACCCCTCACCTCCACCCCTCTACACTCTTTTCTGTGCCATAGGCTGAGTCGTCCCAAATCTCTCAGCATGGCAGTTTTCTCCCAGGCCTCCTCCTCCTCACTGCTTGCACTATATTTTTCTTTCTGGGAGTGGCTCAGTGCTTTGGGTCTCTAGAGAGAGTGGCGTTAGAGTGTAGAGATGCAGCATCAGGATGTGCTGCAGATGCTGTCTGTGGGATCTTAAGCACTGTGTTATGCTAAGCTCCCTAAATATAATTAAGAATTTAATGGGAATCATGTCAAACAATTCCCAGGGTGACACTCACTGCAGAGAATCTAAAACTAGTGAATTCTGTATGACTCTGCTGCTCTCTTATCCCTATCCTCACCTGTCTTTACTCTAAATCCTATTGCTCTTTTTTCTTCACTCCCTCCTTCAGTCCTTACCCATTTCTTACCCTTCTTTGTGTGCACATCTTTTTTCAGCACCCTATTCCAAGCCTGTGGTGACTTTAGAGCCTCAATCCAACCTGCGGCCAGGTGATGCGGTTGCCCTGACTTGTGTGGCCTATGGTGGTTATCCTGAGGGCGATGTCATATGGCAGGACGCGGGGGGGCACAACCTGACAGAGAAT
This sequence comes from Tylochromis polylepis, assembly GCA_015107715.1. NCBI lineage: Eukaryota > Metazoa > Chordata > Actinopteri > Cichliformes > Cichlidae > Tylochromis > Tylochromis polylepis. The sequence continues at coordinate 7,957 of VVHJ01032191.1, forward strand.
ATCACCACTTCCGTTGTGGCCAATGAAGAAGGGCTGTTTACTGTGACCAGTGTATTAACAGTGGTGCTGGAGCCCAACAGTACCTACAGCTGCCGACTGATCAACCCAATACTTGGAGAGGAGGGCTACATCTCCGTTACAGTCACAGGTGGGATTTATAAAAGACTTTCAGTCAACATTGTTTTCTCATTTATGTGCAGAGCAAACAAGCTAATTCTCGTTGGCTTCTGACATTTTTTTTTAACGTTACTAGCTTAGACTGCGTTTTTTTTTCATTCATAAATATGTAGCATTTCTTATTAAAGTCTTGTAAGCTTTTGTTAATCAATCAATGAGTTGAATTTTCTGCTGTGGATGCTTAACTTTTTTCTTCCTTTCTAAGTCACAGTAATGATATAAAGAAATGAATGAGAAATAATGAAATGTCCAATTATGGTCCAATAAGCATAACCTATCAATTCTTGTGCATTGTTAAATTAGATCAGTGAGTTATTATTTCCCCAAGTATAGTCAAATAGCTATTCAGAAGATAATGAAAGAATGTGCAGTAAGAAGCAATTGTCCTCCCAGCAGCTGTCTGCAGCTGTTTGCTAACCAGGGATCAGGGTGATGTGCTGTCCTCTCTTTCATTGTTTTATGTAATCTGTAGAAATATGTGTGACAGTACCTGTATGACAGGTCTAACAGTCTCCTACACCTGCCCACCACCACCTACCATCCATGTCCCCCCAGCGCTGCTGGTGTAGTCTGTGTGTTAAGTGCAAGGAGAGTACCGTGTAAGGTGGGCCAAGGCTGGGTCTCTAATGGGAGCAGCACTGTGTGAAATGGCTCATAAATAAGTAGAGGTGGCCTGAGCCTGCTCTCTGGGCTGAAGCTGGTGCTGGAGCTTGGGTTGTTGAGGCGGAGGTCGAGGCAGAGGTCAGGGAGTGCTGCTCCACTGGGCTGGGAAATGACTGTGCTGTCTGGAAACAGGATGGCCGATTGGCAGGACTGGATGGCTGAGGGAAGGTGGCTTTTCTAACAATTTGGTTGGCCTCTTTTTAAAACAGCACAGATAACCAGTCAGAAGTACCATTGGGGGAGTAGAAAGGTATTAAAAACACGGTGTGAATGAAATACGACTGAAGTGAAGTAAAGTAATTGTTAAAATAGTCTGCGGTGGCTATTACCCTTCTCCATTTGCTGGATTGATGGACTATTTCTGGTTTTGCTGAGATAGATATAATAGTGTTATGTTCTTTCATGTCAATTTTTTCACTCTTCTGTTTCCTCTCTACAAACAAAACTCTCCCATTTTGAAAAATGTTGATGAAGCCTTCTGGGCTAGTGATTTAAAAGGTCATGCAGTTGGTCTTTTTTTTTTTTCTAGGAGAGGCAAGTCAATTTGAAACCACAACAATATTTTTCTTATTTATTTGTATAGCTTTTATTAGTAATGCAGACTGTACATGGTAATCCAGACATTTAAACTTTACAGATTTGTTCCCTGATGGTAAAGCTATTTTTATATATCATTCTACGGTCTTGGGTTTCCTCAAACTAAACATCAAAGAAGACCTGTGTCAAGAAACCCAATCAAAGAAGACAACCAAAACCAAATTAGTCCAAAAACATGTCTGGCTAAAGACCGCTAGAGCTGTTGAAACTTGTTGTAACAAAGGGAGACAACAAAAGAAGCAAATCCACAAATAAACTAGGGGAACCCTTAATTAAAGCAGTGGTGATTGCAATTTTCAGCAACTGGGTGCACATGAATAAGAGTAATTTCTCAGTAGGAGCAGCAGCACAGCTTGATGATGGCCCAAGTTGTAAGTAAACACACAGAAGATTTATAGTATTTTGTGTGTCACGATACAAGGGGGCTTGTTTGAAATGAAAATGTATTTGCATTTGTTTACAACAGCTGGTGTGTACTTAACAGTTTCTGTAATTAATTCTGACCTAGCAGAACTCTTCTGCTGGAGTAGCAGAGTGTGCAGAGCTTGAGTTGATATTCCAAACGTGCTTGCTGTATACACTTAGGAACAGCACACTACATTCAGGCAGGGATGAATCCTATTATAAGAATGGGTGAAATCTGCTTAAAATTCTAAATGGACTATGAATGTGGAAAAAAAAAGAGTAAGAAATGAGAGAGTAAAGAGAGAGAGAGCGAGAGAGAGATGAGAAGAGAAGAGGTAAAGTGTGAACAAGCATGTTCAAATTTCACACTCTCCCCAATCTTTGATTGAAAAATTACAATAGTAATACAAATCTCCCCCAGGCAGAACACAAGTTTGACAAGGTTAATTTTGAGAAAATGAACCCTTTACCCAAACTGAGCCAAGCACTATGTAGTCTGGCATGAGCTACATGTTGAGAGTGTGTGTTAAGTGTTCCTTAACAGATACTCATACCTCTTTTCCTATTAGTACTATTTCAACTTCTGTACCATAAACATCCTAACTTCCAACAAAGTATTCACACAGCATATACAGATATTGTCAGACACCTCTGAGACAGGTGTTTTAGCAATGCCCTGCAAAGTGTTGGTCAGCTTTTAAGCTGAGGTCCTGGAGTAGAGAGTGTTTTTTGTGTTGCTGGGATATTGATAAATTTGCAGAGTGAATCACAGATTAGGTGTGGGGAGACCCACGGGAATACCTGGTATTAATGAACAGTTGAATGATGGAAAGGCTATCCTCTATCCTCAAATGAACCGTTGCCTATTTGTTTGCCTGGACAGCGTGCCTGTGCATGAACCTCCCTTCGCCCTTCTCTTTTCTTGATGCCCTTCACTGTCTCACACTCGCAACCTATTCTGACCACTTTGTTCTTGTCAAAAAGAATAATGTTTTGAGCATCAGCAGTTTGTGTCCTGTCATTTTTTTTCTGATTTCCAGATCCTTTTCTGAATGTAGAGCTTTAGCAGTGTATCCCATCTTCTGGAGCTGTGTGATTGCTGCAGTGTGTTGTCTGATGGCTGGGTTTCAGGACTGTCACCGAACACCCCCTCCAGCACCACCCCCACTCCGTCTGCTTGCTCTCTCAATGTGAAAGGTACCATTTCCCCGGCATTGCTCTGCTGGCACAGCATTTACAGTGAAAAGTGTGCCGATGGAGATAGAGTGAGGAAAGGAAGGAGATAGAGAGATGATGTAGGGAGATAGAGGGAGCAAGGGAGGCAGAGTTAGGAGGGGTATGAAGCAGATGACAGAAAGTAAGATGGAAACAACAATGTTTGCTGAGCCCAGAGCTGTGGCATTTATGACCTGACGTGCTGGAGATAGACTCGCAGATGGAATGTGAGGTGATCCAACTTAGCACGGAAAATTTCCTGCTGGATTTTACTATCTTGACACAATTTTCTAGGTTTCATTGGGTAGCAGAGTTGTTAAAGGTTAGCACTGTTGTTTTATACACTGCCTGAACAATCATTGGGAAAATGACCATTTTTAACCTCATTATTATTTTTTTCTAATTTACATTTTCCAACTCCTAATATTTTAGTCATGATTGGGTTTTTTCAGATTTAATTCAGTAAGTACCCTTATTTGTGTAAAGAGGAATGGAGCAGCCTCAAAGGTGATTACCACCTTATGTTAAGACTTTCATGATCATTAGGCAGCTTCACTGGCTCAACTAACATTGCCTCAAAACCAGGACCCTATTACATTATTGTGAAAATGTTGGTGTGACCCTAGAGAAATCAAAAGTTTTGCTGTGGAGCAGAAGTCTTAAAGAAATACCCTTTTCTAGAATGTCCTCTGTCAAGTGCTCAGAGACACTGTGAAGTGCTTTGTAGAACCTAGCTAAGGAAGCTAGGTAAAAGGGCTTTATAAGTACAGACAATTTACAATATCTTAAGTTATCTTATACTGATCCATGTAGGGTAATTCTTTATTGGTATTTAAATAATCCTTAATATTAGGAGCAGTTAATCCCTGGGGTCCACAGCTTGGTACTTGATCACTTTGATGAAAGACCCTAGTGTGTCTTTGATGGTAAGAGAAACTCAATTCCTCTGTGGTTCCTTCAGAGCTCAAGAGAAAACCCACACAAGCACAGCGAACATTTTAACTTCTCTGCCCTGACAGGGGTGGAAACCCAGAATCTTCTTGGTGTGAGACAATGTGGTGATGGCACAACTGGTTGGGATTGGCCTTGTTTGTGTGTGTTTTGCTTGCTTTGCATCAATCACACTATCTTCTTGCTTGTAAGCAGCCCATGACATTTTTTACCATGCACGAACCCTAACTCTCCCTAGGTTTGCAACTAATATTAACTCTCCTTAAATCTCTTTCAGCTCATAATATCTCATTTGGCTTTATGAAAGACTCTTATGCAAATACATGCATGATGGTAAACATTAATGTTTTATACCTTAACGGTTTCTTTCTGAGAGTCTTTTTTGAGCAGCCCATTCTAAAGGTACAACACAAACTTTTGCCTGCGGTATATCCCCAAGGATATTGTTTGTTACTGTATAACTGTGAAACAAATGCATTCATATTCACCCTTCGCTGGGTAAATCAAGGTTAAAAAATATTTTTAATTGCTATACAAACATTGAACTTTGTCAGGAAGACAGATTCTAACACAGGTGCTAATGGTAAGTGGGGTTTGTGAAAATATTCAGTATTCGCTACACTTAGAAGTATTATTTTACATCATTAGATGTGTGCCAGCTTGCTTCTTGCAACTTTTTTCAGGCTGTGTCATTATGTTTTCAAAGCTTAATCCTGACATCATATTGCCATCTAAATAGCTACCTGCCAGACTCATTCAACCCATAAAACACTCCAGCTCTCTGCTGTTTCTAAGACTTTCAATGACTGTTTTCTCAGAATGTTGTCATATACGTTATTTTTTTTCTCCTAGAATCACTGAAAAAAAATTGTGTGGCAGTTTGAAACATTAATGTATCTTAAATTAAAGTAAAAGCATTGCTGTACTCCAGTTGCCAAAGGGCTAAACAGAAAGATGGAGTATTTGCTGCTTCAAAGTTTCTCTCATTAGAGTAACTGTTGCGGTGAAATGTAGTAATTGCAATTATTCATGACATATTTTACAAGCATGTTTGCATCTTTCTTTAGTAGGATCTCTTATCAAAAGCTCTGTCCATCAACGTTGGGGTAATATTTCACCCCAAATCACGGTTTTGCTTCTAGATTCCATAACAGACCACTGTGTTGGCCCTTGTTCTCTGTTGAACAAAGTCTAATTTAAATGCAATTAACAGAGCTGTCAGAGAAACAGAAAAAAACAGTATAAATGAATCTGTTGTCAGCAGAGCAGCAAGCAAGCAAGTTTCTCGACTGTATTAATTAGTGTCCAGTGCACAAACAGGCCTTCTTCCTCTTGCTGAATGTATGCTCTGTCTTATCTGCAGCCCAGCTAGGGAAAACAACCCAATAGACAGATGAAGTAATGTAGGCAATCTAAAATAAATTCAGGTAGGCAGCAGTGCACCATTGTAAGCACATTAATTCCTATCAGGATTATTAACTCCGGGCCACTTGCTGCTGTCAGTGCTCTAAGACGTCCTCTTCTGGGCCTTCAGTATAGGAAATTTTATCCCTGTATTATGGCCCAGGCAATGTTATTTGTCATGGTCCCAGTACTGTTAGCAGCTCTGAGGGATTCTTGGGTTATATTCAGTTGTGGGCAGTTGTTGGTCTGTGTGGTTTTGGCACGCTTTTGGCATTGTCAGGCTGTCAGAATGTTTTTCTTTGCTACAATTAAAAGCAACACTGACATACAGTCAAGTTTATGCGCTTTTGGACAATGACACATTTGTTGTAATTGTGACTCTGGTCATTGCCACAGCTGATTTGAAATGAAGCAGTCAAGATGTGTTTGTAGTATAGATTTAAATTTAAAATGACTGTTACCCATTTTTACATTTTTCATAGGCTGAAAAATAATTGGACAGTTGATTGATTTGCAGTACCATGGCCATATGGGACCTGGCTTTTTGTTATTTAATGGCAAATTAAGGAAATAAACTGGTGTGAAATTAATTCCAATTGTTCAATTTACCTTTGATAGGTCTTTCTAGAAACTCTCAGTTATGTTGACCAGAGAAGTGCTACAAAAAACTGTCATTATGGCGAAAAGAAAACAGACCAATTTAGAGAGATGGCAAAACTTTAGGAGAGGCCAAATCAACAATTTGGCACACTCTTAAAAAAAGAAGAAATACTCTTCTCTATTTGATCAAGAAATACCCCTTTACAGACAAGCAAGGCCACTTGTTTAGGCATATCATTGTCAAGTCTACAAACAGTGCATTCATGAATGTAATGAGGGTTTACCTATCAGTGGTGGCACTCAAGAACAGAAATAGACTTTACTAGTAAACATCCAAAAGTAAATGGCTGCAAATGTAAATGGCTCAATGGTGTTAACTGATGGTGTGACTGTTGATAGAAGCTGAAGGATATGTTCTGATGTGTATTAAACTCTACTTTTTGCTCCTTTGGTCAAATGCTACAAAATTAATAGAACAGCACTTCATTATGTACATATTACTTCACTTTTCTATAGTGGTGATATAGAAAGGCAGAATTCTGAAAATTGTATCCTGTCCAAAAAACTTAGGACCCTGGCTAGAGCATTTCTTACCACATAGTGAGTTTTCCCTCTCTTTTATGTTCGGCATTTTATCTTCTAAGAATAGTAGCTGTCTATGTGCATTTACACATAGACTACATTAGTGAATGCATGTGTCTAGTTTCTACAGTTTTTTTTGTCTTCTGTATGTCCGTATTATTTTAATCAAAAACGGGGTCCATCTTTGGCATCGTACCAACACAGTATGATGTTAGCCTCTGCTGTCTTCCCACAAAGAGGAGGTTGACATCTTTATGTCTGTTCCCAGCCTGGTGGAAACCTGTCTCTCTATGTCTACCCTCACTTTTCTTTTCAGGACACTATATTTATGATGGTAGTAAACACACAAAAGTCCTCTTTTGTTATTGATCGATTTCATTTTGATTTGGACTCATAGCATGGACTATCATTGGGACCAGCCCTGCAGTGTACATTTCACACAGCTCCCTGTAAATCCTGTAAGAGGGATTGGTTTCGGGAGGTCTGGCATCTGTCTTGGCTTCACGATATGAAATCATATTAGTTTCAGTCTTTAGAGTTACTGGGAGAAGAACCACCAACGAATGACTGGGCACGCCTTCAAAGTTTGGTTATTTAATTATTCAGCCCATTTATTTGATGTTTAAACTCTGCACCTGATAACACTATGAATTATTGTCCTGCAAAGGATGTTTGCAACCTCAGTAAATTGCTTTGTTCTGTGCATGCAAGCAGTCCAAATTAATGCCTAGCAACACACAAAAACCATTGTCTAGCGCTATAATGTGTTTTCAATTAGGAGTCGTTGAGAGATTTAGCTTATTCTCGGGATAGGTGACTCTTTTCTTCAATAGCTCTAGAGAGCAGTAATTGATTGCCAAGTGTGAAATGGAAGTTAAGAATGGACTGAGTGTGACTGTGTCCCAAAGGAGAGTGGTTTTGAGCAAGCATAGTGCTGGACTCGCTCACCTCTCTTTGTACTGACAGCTTGACTTGAAAATACGTAAGCACCCGCTGACTCACTGCATGAAAAGAAACACACCTATTACAGAGCCCTTTATTTCAACCCCTAGTGTCAAATATCACAGTAATAACTGTGATTAAGCCATGCTGTGGCCGTGCTCCTTATGATACCAGTTTGAATGGACAGTTGTTCGGCATGACTTACATCCCCTTCATGTTGCATTAATATCTTCCTGCTGGCTTGGAGTTTGTAGCCACGCCTGTCTCCCCATTGCCTGACAAGTTGCAGCTCATTACAGACGAACTGTCCACTAGGAAGCAAACTCGCTCCACTTACCTTATTAATATTGTCAACTGTGTTTAATTTCATCACTTGGCCTCCTCATGTGTGATGCCGCAGTAAGTGCAACTCTTTGTCAGTGGCAGAGACAGCTCAGTGACCCACACCACAAGAGTCTGTCATATCTATAATGTATCTGTCTCCACACTTTCAGTCAGTGACTCTCCCAGAATAAGAGTGATGCTATTTGTTGGGTTATTTTCAAGATGTGGCTTTTAGAGGGGTTAAGTGAATCCAAACAGGGTTTGGATTGTTCACAGTACTATGAGTGTGTTGTGGAACCAAGAACTTCCAAGCCATGTCCAAAGGTAGCAAAATCCACATACAACTAAAATATTATTTGATAGTTATTTAACTTTAAAAGTGGTTTTCTGATTGGACAGAGCCAGGATAGGGCTTTGTACAAAGATGAACAGAATGGCCAAAACTGCAGCCATATCTGATTTTTATTTTACAGTTCAGATATGAGAGTGGTGCGAGTTTTCAAATCTAACTCTAGGCAAGATTAATTTAATACGTCTAAGCTATCTGTATCATAACAATAATAATATACATTACTGTAAAGTGAAACATTAAAAAAAAATTGGAATACCAAATTTTTCAAGTTTTTTTCCCAAGTTTTTCATTTCATTTAACTTGGCATGTAAAATTTAAAAAATAAAGAAAGAAAGAAGCACTGCATACATTTTCAGTGTACTATTTTTATAAAAAATAATTAAACAGGACTCTAGCACGCTGTTTTGCTTACTACAGGTACAATTATTAATCATGTTCCAGTCCATCCGGCCTCTGTGGGCAACTTCTCATTTTCTCATATACAGTTAGAGACTTAAGCTTTTGGACAATTACACTTTGTTTTTCTCTGTCCACCACCACATGTCAAAAACATGGTGTTTGATGGTAACCCTTGAGGTAAAATGCATTGCAACTTAAGGAAAAAACAGCAAATACAAAAACTGCTGCAAACGCACACAAAACACAATGGAAGTTGAATAAAACACAATGGAAATAGAAAAATACACAGCACAAGCAATAAAAAGAAAATCACAAAACAAATTGGAAGTGCTTCTGGGGACACGATAAAATCACAAAATCACTGCGGAAGTCACAAGCTAACAGTAAACAGCTAATCCAAATGTGTATCTACAGTATAGTATGAATCATATGATCAAAACACATATTAACTTGCATCAGCACTGATGAATCCTCTGCTTCGTTTAAGTGTGTCTCAGTTAAATCCTTTGCATGTTTTGGTTTCTTTCACAAATGCACCTGGTCCATCACGTTATTGTGTCCCTAGAAACATTTCCAATTTGTGTTGTGATTTTTATTTTTATTTTTTTAGCTTTTGTCTTTTTTTTTTTTACCTATTTCTGTTGTGTTTTATGTGTTCTTGCAGCGTTTTTCTAATGCATTAACTGTTTGTTAATTATAACCATTTTTATATATTTCCCCTTTTTTCAGAGGCTCAAAAGTAATTTTGACAAATTAACATAATTTTATATAAAAGGATTTAACACTGAATGAAAAGTTTCTGTCAGTCAGTGACTGCCTGCAACCCATGGCTGTGACCAAATGCTGCAACACTTGGAATAAACTCCAGATCTTTTATGTGCATGATTTGTCATGAAAAAACCAGGTCTCACCTGGCCATGATGTGATTTTCCAATTACTTTTGAGCCTTTTGTATATTTACAAAAAATACAAACCTTGCAACATGTATGTTGGAACGATTGAGTTATTTCCTAAGCGTGTATATAGTTTATGATTATGTTGCCCATACATCTGATGAAGGTCGAATAGACGGAAACACAGTTTAATAAATATATAAATATATACACCAGCAGTAAGTTTTTATGAAGTTTTCTTTCACTAACTCACCTGTATCTCATTCAGGTGTGCACAGATTTTGTATCAGTGATATATTTTTAACATTTCATATTATAGGATGTTGTTTATATACCTGCTAAAATACATTACAAGCAGGCTGATGACTGATGTCCTTGGAATTCTTTATTCCGCCACTTCTGTGTAAAGTTATTTGACATAATGTGATGACATTGTTGGCCACATAATGTAAGTGTTTATAGGTATGAAATACGTGCTGCTTCACCAACTATGACTTACTTCCAGAGATGAAAGTAAGTGTGTCCTGTTTTGTATTGTGAACCATGAGAAGAATTAGTGCCGGTACTCCAAAGCAGGAAAAGAAGCTGTCAAGGTTACAGAGTAAAATAGGATTCAAGTTGTAATCCTGAACATTGTAAACCTGCCATTGATTCTTCAACGTCTTAAAATGTTTTCCCTGTATTTCCTTGTTATTTATCATGTGTTTCAAAGCAAGGGACAGACAACCTCAAAGACGACAGCAGTGTGCTTTGTAATGGATTCAAATATGATAAAAAAGGGAAGAACAAAGGACAAACTCATTTTAACATTTGCTTCAAGGTCTTTCTGTCGTTTAGGTGCAGTGATGGTGGGAGCCTTGTTCAGTGAGTTCAGGTTACTTCTGTCTGGTTTGCAGATACAATCTGTCAAGAAGCAAGACTAATAGATAAGAAAGTAATTTGTTCCTTTTGCTATTGTGCTTCTGAATAACATGATGCAATTTAAAAAAAAATCTATATATATATAAATTTCTTTTTTTGGATAAATTGTTTGTGTGTAGGTGGTTGATGATGATTGTATTTGCTGCTAGCTGTTCAACAAATTGCCTAGAGAGGGTTAAAAAGATTATCTTGACCCTGACCTATAAAGGTGTATTCTGTAACTGAAAAAAGAAGAATACAATCAAAGACTAAGTCCTAGTAGAAGTAATCATCATCTATTCTGTAGTACATGTGCCATCAGACCAGGTATACCGAATGCATTGCACGCACTGACACATTACCAACCTCATATAGTAATTTTGACGCAATCCTTTCTCAGTGTTTTTGCGCATCCCTGAGCAAATTATATATGAAGGTTCACCTGTAATTATAATCAAGCCCTAGTGTTAATGCATCTTGTCAGACTGTTTGAAAACTTGCACCTATGGTTCTCAAGACATTCATTGTTCTACAGAAAGAACATTGTCTCAAAGTCATGCCCCAACTGAGTTTTGTTTTTATTTATTAAGAAAATGCTTGCTTAGCATAGCTGCTGTTTATAGCAGTGACCTGGTTCACATAGTCACACCTGGGAATGACCAGTGTTCTCATATGCCAGTAACTGAGCTGGGCTGAGCTTTAGGAGATAATGCAATGCTCAAGGACAGTTAAACATACGTTTATGTTTTCTATCATGTATCTTTTAAAAAATGAGCAAAACTTGCTGTTTATTTTCCTCGTTGCATCATTTTTTTCTTTCATCATTGTCTCCCTTTTCCTTGTCTTCTTTTCATTTTGCATTTATTTAAGGTTTGCAGCAAAAAAACATCTGTTTATAGAAAAAAGTGATTCATTGACATGTTAATTATGATCAGTCCATGTCAGATTTAATCTGGTTTGACTCTGACTTTTTCAGAACTTACTTCAGTTGTTCTGTGCCCCCAGTATAGATGTTGTAAGGTGAATGAGAGAATAATTGTCCTCATTTGTGCATAAGAAGGCATTGTTTAGTTATAATATATTCGTTTTATGGAAAGGCCACCCTTGTGGGACATTAGTATGAACATATTGTCCCTGACTCGTTTCTCAGACAGAGGCTGAGCATTTTCTCAGGCTAAATAACTTAGCTACACACAAGTTGTGAGACTGTGATTAGCTACATTCCACTGAGAGAGACAGATTTACAGAGCCATTTTTTCAGTCTGTCCAAGATACCATATTTTAAAAGTGCTGGAAGGAGACAAAGTATATTTAAGCAATAAGCCATGAGAAGCTGAACTTGACAGTGATTTTGGAACAGCTTAAAGGCATTGTTAGGGACTCTTCTAAAAGAACTGTCAAAGCAAAGCCTGGAGTAGCTTTTTGCTTTTGTCAAATGACTGCAGTAAAGAAAGAATGTAAGTGTGCCAAAATGTTATATTTTAATGTAATTTTAGTCATAAATAATGACACTCTTACCAATGTGAGTGCCGACTTTTGGCTACAAAGTATTTTACAAGAACTTCAAACACAGTCAATGAAAAGTGAATGAAGGGACTGTTTTATGATTTAGACTCAATAAATGGCTAGATTTTCTAAGAGGAACTATATTGATTTAAAAGAGCCCTTAATGGACATGGTGAAGCTGTTTTAGTGTTTAACAGCCTAAAATATTTGAAGTGTTTCTTTTAATCATTTCCTGCCAGTTTCCACACTGCATTATTATTTATTATTTAAGCTAGCAGCTGAGTTATTGTATAAATAACAGTGTGAAGCAAAACTATGTTTATAATATAAGGTAAGCCCAAAGGACCTGGGCTGGATTCAAACCCTCTGTAATAGCATTACATAGGGGTCATGTGCTCCCTATTGAGCTAAACCCAAGACTAGGTGTCCTCTTTGCTGTCTGCTTTAACCAATGGATATTGAATAAATAAATATGTTGTTGTTCCTTTGAGGACGCATGGGTGATAAAAAATGTTAATGTTGAAAATTTGCCTTGATAGAATTCCTCAAATATGGCGTAGTATCCCTCATAGCACCAGTGGTGTTATAGGTAGTACTCAGTAGCTAAATCTCGCCTTTGACTTGCCTAAAAGCAACAATGTTTGTTTTATTTCTTTCTAAACTACGTAAAATGTAGTGTAATCACTGAAGGAATCTTGGTTGTTTTCATGAGATGAACAAATAACACAAATAAGCTGACCTGCATCAGCATCTGAGTCCAGCCTAGCTCGAGTGCTTTGAGAATATTCATCTGTCTCTTCAGTAACCACCAAAGACTGCAGCAGAGGAAAATGAGAAATGCTGTTTTATAATGAGAGCCCTAGGCAGAGACATACAGAGACATGTCTTTAAAAAAATCTATCATTATATATTCTCCTAGTAATACTGCAGTGGGAGAAGCATACTAAGAAGTTGTGCTCTTTGAAGAGGTCCAGGCAGTGCTTTAATGTTTTGGATAGAGCTTACGTTGCTTTGTGATACAGGGTTAAGCTTACATCCTGTCATTTTTTATTCAGAGATGTTGTCATGTAAGCAGAAACCGTTCCTGTTGGTTTGAACTATGGCTTTGTTTCATCATAAACAAACATTGATACTTTAAAATCTCTGCCTTACTTTTTCAAAGTCTAACCAGAGGATGCTAGACAGAATCAATGATGACTGAGTGGAAGTTTTCCAAGTGATAAGGCAATTTTTTCTTTTTTTTTCTTTTTCTTTTTTTTTTTAGAACTTGGGCACACTAGATACAGGATGTAGTGTTCTACAGCTTCTTAACAATCTAAAGAGACAAAAAGCAAATGTGAAAAGCTATTACAAAACTAGTGCAACTACTGGGTATGTTTCTGGCATGAACATTTTGAATGGATGGTTCAATAAGTGTCATGTTGAAGTTCATATACTGAATTATATTTCTCTCCCACTTTGCACTATACTGATGCAACACAGGAGTTGTTTCAGCAATAGGTGTGCACTTTACGGAGTGTCTGCAGAGAGTTTCAGGCTGCAGCTTGTTCTCGGAGCAGTGAGCCACAGAAATAACCACAGGACTCTGGAAATATGGCTCATCCACCATGGTACTTTGACATTTCAGTATTTTGAAATTTTGAATAGTTAATTTTTGTCTATGTGTTACGTATTATGTGCGCAGACGTTCTTGTTATGGTTCCATCTGTTCACTTAATCATCACTTTAAAGTGTTTTTTTTTTCAGTGTGTATAAATATACAGAGAATATACAGAAAACATTTCAAGCAAGTTATGAATGTTTAAAGCTGCAGTCAAACATGTTTTCATAGTGACAGTGGATTAAAGTTCATTATGTGAAGAGCTACCATGTGATAGCAAGGCATGTTTGATTTGGTTTTATGGTCTGTTTCAGTTTAACTTCATGTCTGTCATTAAAAGTTTAGCTGGCATAAAAAAACATTTTTTAAAGTTGCTCATTCTGATGTGTTCTATAACGCCATTTCCAAAACATGTTGGGATGCTGCATAAAATTTCCTTAAAAATGTAATGTAATCTCTTTTTTTAAAAAACTTTTTCAATTCCTTATTCATATAATTGAAAATCGTACAAAGAACACATTTTTATCACTTTTCAAAATACGTATAATCATTTGGATTTCATTTTAAACAGTTTATTATAATCTTAATTAAGGTCATAATTCTTCTTGTATATCAGGCACACAGGCCTAAAGAAAGAGAGGGTCTATGTTTGCTGTCAGCACAGAGTTCCAAAGCCAGCCTCTATAAAGGTATCTGGTTTCATCAGTGCACATGGAATGGGCAAGTTTCTTATCTTTGAGTGGGAACTTTAATACTGAAAGTTATGCACAGGTAGCAAGAACAAGAAAAGGCCGTGCTCATTTCAGTAAGAAAATGCCAAGATCATATTCTGCAAGCAATACATCAATATGGCTCCATTGTAGAATAGTCTGCGTGCCAAAAGGGCCATCCCCGCTGTCCAAAGTGTTTATACATCTTTTCTTGAAAACTGTTTAAACTGGTAAAAATCTCACATCTCTTTACGTAAAGTTAGTTTAATAGGTTTTTGGACAGTGTCACGATTTTTGTCATTTTTATACATTTTCAGAGGCTTGAAAGTAATCGGACAAGCTAACATAATTTTAAATATGATTGTTTTTAATACTTGGATGAAAATCCTCTACAGTTACTGACTGCCTGTAGTATATAAACATAAACACAAACAAATGCTGTGTTTCCTCCCTTGAGATACTCTGCCAGGTCTTTTCTGCAGATGCCTTCAGTTTCTGCTTGTTTGCCAGTCTCTCTGGCTTCATCTTGTCTTCAGTAACTGAAGCGTATCCTTTGTTGGGTTGAGATCGGGTTACTTGGCTGATGAAGAATGTGGCATTTCTTTGCTTTGTGAAACTCTTGAGTTGTTTTTGCAGTATGCTTTGGGTTGTTATCTATTTGTGCTGTGAAACACTGAGCAGAGAGAATAGCTTCATCCTGCTACTTCTATCAGCATTCACATCATCATCAAACGCCACTGACCTGTTTTCATTGGTGGCCATATATGCCCATGCCATAGAGTTGCCTCCATCATGTTTGACAGTTTCAAAAAAAAATAATTATATTTGGTAGCTGTTCCTTTTCTCCTTCATACTTTCCGCTTCCCATTGTTTTAGTACAACCATACTTTGTTGTAAACCCTCTGCATTTCAATTCAGTGAGGTGTGTCTTGGTTGTGTACTCTGACACTGGAATACATACCTCCATCAAAGTGTTCTTGACTTGGCTAGATGTTTTGAATGGATTTTTCTTAACAAAAGAAAGACTCTGTAGTCATACTCTATAGTTGTCTTTTGTGGCCTTTTTGTATCACTGAACTGGCCAGTGCATTCATTGTTTTTAAGAATGTACCAAAGTGATGATTTGGCCAGTGAGTTTATGTTCTCTCTCAGATGTATTTTCATTTTTCAGCCTAATGATGACATACTTCATTTGCATTAACATCTCTTTGTGCCTCATAATAGGAAAGCCAGTGAACAGCTACCAAATGCAAGTTCAGCACTTGGAATCAACCTCAAAACCTTTATTTGCTTGATTTGTCATGAAATAAGGAGGGAATTGCTCTCACATGTCAGTCAATTGCTCAAATAATTTTTGTTAAATCCCTTGAATTAAAGCTCAATGCCTGCACCTCAAACACATCTTGATCATTTGATTTAAGTGCACTGTTGTGGGTGTACAGAGGCAAAATTTAATAAACCTTGTCACTGACCAATGATTTATGGACCTAACTGTATAATTTAAGTGGCTACAGCTTGTTGACCTGCCACCATATGGCAAAAAAAAAAAATAGCTACAAAAGGAACAAGATTCAGCTCTGGTGTCTCTTAGTGTTTCAAACCTGTTTGGTGTTGTTTTTTGTATTTTTGTAAACGTAGCTTTTCTACTATTCATTATCAACCAGCCAGATATGCTGCTTTGGTACTGATAGTTGTCACTAGTGATTATCTCCTACACATCGTCACCATCTTCAGAGACAGTGATTGTTTTATAGCTAATTAAAAATTTAGACAAGACAAGATTGTGAACTGATTATTACATTCAGGGGTTGAATCGTGAAGATGGCCTTGCGAAGAAATGACACCCCCCCCCCCCCCCCCCCCAAAAAGAAAGAAATCAATAGTCCACTCTGCCTCCAGCATCTTAATGCCACTCTCAGAGGAGAGGGATGTGCGGAAGTGATGGACTCTCTGTCAGTTACTAGACATCAGAGGAGTTTTTAATTGAGGCCCCAGTGGGGCAGGGAGGGAGACAGGAAATGCTGAGAAGAGCGTTAGCCTGGCCAGTGTTAGATGAGGTGGGAAGGCCGTTTGTGAGACAGTGTTCACCCGCTTTTGTTCCTCTCCCATGCTAAGGCTGCACAGTATATTACAATTTTCATTATAGTACAGCACTGTGCAAAAGTCTTGAGCCACCTCTCATTTCTCTGTTCTCAAGGACATTGGCTGCTTTTTCACTGATTTTTAGTCCAATCCTTGTACTTGACCATTTTCAAAAGAATTTGTTTTTGTTTGTTTGTTAAAGGACTTAATGATCCACAGGTAATTGTTCAAGCATACAAAATGCACCTAACTTAAAGGATGAAATACTGTTATGTTTACACATAACGGATAACAAAAACTTATTTTAAATTATATTTCTAGGAACTTTGTTACTAGGAGCATGTCGAAAAAACGCATAATTTGTTTCATAGTCGAATCTACTAAAATGCCAAAGATAACTCAGTTTGATAGACATAAAATAGTATTAATGAGGTAATCCCTTAAGAACTGTTAGCTAGAAACTTGGTAAATCTAGGCATGGACCTGAGAGATGTGGTTAACTTTTCACTTGATCCATCTACTTTTTGCTGAAGCCTCATCCGAAATGGTCTCGGTGGAAAGATGGCTGTCAAGAATCGGTCAGGAGAGAGGCAAAACAGTGAGTGCCTACAGCCATTTGTATAACATGGTGCAAGGGCTGTCACGGTTCAGGGCTGATTTTTGTGTTAGGGATTTTGTTAAAAATAAAATTAAAAAGTGCCATTAAATTTTTGTTCAACTTTGCAATACCATGTGGAAAACATCTAATTGGCAACAACTTCATTTTTCAGTGTGACAGTGATCTCAAACACACTGCAGTAAAAGTGTATCTGGACAGAAAAACGCACAATGGAGCACTACCATAGATTGGCCTCCCCAGATCCTGAACCTCAATATTATTGAAGGAGCTGTGTTCTCTGTGGCATCTTGGCTCAAGATGTTTGCAAAGAAATGTATACCTGTTTAACAGGAAAGACATATCTATATTTTAATTCACGTTTTTAATTGAATAGGTTTCAAATGCAGGGTAGACAATGTGCACAGAATTGAGTGTGTCAATTTATTAGCTAAAATTCAAATTTCAACTTATCATCACTTGATGGTTGTTCTAGTTTACAGTAGCTGTGGAGGTTAGCTCCATGCTGGTTAAAATTAAGAGCTCATCGCACCATGCAGCTGATAGAGTGTGTGTGTGTGTGTGCTTCAGAAAACCTCCGGTTTGGGATTTCATTTTGGGCAAAAGGCTTGCAAGTGTGTTTCATGTACCATGAATCCTGTTTTTTCACCATGTCCTTCCATGGCTGACTTGTCTTATCATTAGGACAGGGACTCAGCCAGCAGTGTCTTGTGCCTTGTGGTTTTTCTTTTTACACCAGTGCAAGGGTTGTTCATGTTACAGCTAGGTCACATTCTCAAACATCCCTCACACTTACTGACATGTTACCTCATGGTTTGCGTCTCTCTATTAAGCTGACTGAATCTGTTTCTTCACCCACCGTTTTCTTTGCATGTAAATGTGCATTTGTTTCAGTGTAAAATGGAAGCGTATGCTTACTGGTTAACATCCAGTAAGCCATTTAAGATGTTCACTGTGCTCTTTGATGTGACATTTAAATTCCATTCTGTACCAGAACAAACAAGTGTAGCCAAATCAACATCAGATAGTGTCTTTACCAGTCTGAAGTTTATTCTGGTTATACTGCGCACCTCTACCCCAGGCATATATAAACAATATGCCAGCACAGAGCTATTACACATCCTCGCACCTCTCTGTCTGTAACATACCCTCTGCCTTACTAACACGACAGCCGTGCAGTTGGCTCTGAGCTGTATATTCAGTTAATTAGCCACTCTACTGGGTATGGGATTACCTTCAGCTGTAAAGATGAGAAAATTGACGCTAACCTTGCCCCTGGCATATCTGAGTAAGACTTGAAATCATTTCTTTGTAAATACCTGTGACTTAGTTTCCCCATGCTTTTCCCATCAGACAGATGCGTAACATTCATTGTACTTTTGGTTATGTATACTGTGGTAATACACACACAAAAATTCTAACAGTTATGAATTCACCTTTTTCCCCTTTTGTTTATATGTTATTGCCATTTTTAAAAAATGCATGTCACATTGCTCTGTGCTTAGTTGTTTTTTGTTTGTTTATTTGTTTTGCTTTTTTTACTTAAAAACAGAACTGTATAAAGTGTAAAATTATAAAGTTAGCCCATCTAACTAAAGACTTAAGTTACCTGCGTAAGCTTAAGGACTAAAAGCTATTTTATCCAGAAAGTGTTTACTACAACAATTACAATGTTGCTAAGATGTTAACCAAGTTAATTTAGATTCTTTGGCTAACCTTGTTTCCCACACAACCCACAGTATAAAACATGGAAATGGCTTCTGGGTCAGAAAAATGAAGCCAGCTCAGCCTAAAAATTTGCATTCTGTCTTAAGGCCACCAGATGGCGAGAGCTGTGGTTGCAAAAAGACTTCTGGCCTTATAGAAGTCTTTCAGAAAACAGCTTTCAGCAAACACTTTGGTTCCTGAGTTTATGGGTTAAGTCACTTTTTCTGGGTCACACTGAATACAAACATTAAGCCTTTTTAATAAGTCTGTCTCATACTATGCTTCAAAATGAATGGTTTTATGTGCATTGGCTAATAAGTTGTCTGCCAAAACTTATTAGCCAATCAGCATGCAGATTTACAGTCAGAGCCCCCTCTTTGTTATCAGGTCCACCTTTTTGCAACCGAGCTGTTGATACAGAATAGTTTGAGGCTTCATAACATGACTTCAGAAACCAGTGGGTGATGTTACAGTTGCTATATTCATCTTTTATACTCTGTATTCAGTTCAGTTTTATTTATATAGCACCAAATCACAACAAGTTGCTGCGAGGCACTTTATATTGTAAGGTAAAGACCCTACCTATATTAATACAGAGAAAACCCCAACAATCAGACAACCCCCATGAGCAAGCACTTGGTGACAGTAGGAAGGAAAAATTCCCTTTTAACAGGAAGAAACTTCTGGCAGAACCAGGCTGAGGGAGGGGCAGCCATCTGCTGCGGCAAGTCAGGGGCGAGGGGAGGGAGATGAGACAAAAGACACACTGTGGGAATACAGAGTGATGTATAAACACAAAGAGAGGGAAAAAGGTGAATGCATACTATTAATTTAGTTTTTCATCGATACAGCTACACTGTCTTGTTTCATATGCAAAAGCTGCGATCATCCAAATCCATCTCTAGCTCTGACCTGCCAAATGAAACTCAAGTGCACTCCATCTCCATGTCTCATTGTAACCTCTCTGTGCTATGCGACTGTTGAGTGGCAGGGAATATTCACCTGTGGATCAATCAGATTAAAGTCTGACTCATTTTATGAGGGAGGTAACCTTAGCACACCATCTCATCATTCTAAATCCACAGCACTGCATTATAGGCAGACTACCTCTGCACTTTGAGCCAACCTTCCCCTTGTGAAAGGTCAGAAGCAGCCTGACATGTCTGAGAGATAGCTTACGAGTTGAGAGTAGACTAATACCACAGAGTTCATTGTGATTCAAGCCCAGTCCAGCATTCACGCAGTCATAGCCTCAGTCTCTGCTTGCTTATGAAGCAAAAACTAATTCATCCAATTGTTTTTTTACCTACTCAGGTCACTTGGTCACTCCCCCGCTTACCCCATCCCTTCAGCCTTCACTGACTCACTAACTCATCCACCTTGCTCTCCTGCATACTTTTCACTACTTTCTGCACCACCACCAGATGGCTTTTATAGTTCTCCCGCTGAGAAAAAAAAGAGGGCTGTTAGAATCTTTATTCCTATAAATGCAGAGCCATTATTTTGTTTTAATGTGCACGTCTGTACATCATACACTCCTGCTTGCCTCAAACCCATAGCGTCAGGGGAAGGGCAATAATGTCAGACAAATTGTATAAGTAAATGGGCGCTAGGTCGTCCTAGAGATGAGCACATTGCCTCTCTGCATGCCAATATGACAGTGAGGTAGCATCTCACTGAAAAGCTATTTATTGAAATGCAAAAAAGAGCAAAGGCTCCAAGCGAAGATGCTGACAGGACAAAAACCTGTCGCCATCCATCTCAGTTCGCCAAGTTTTCCCTCTACAAGTCAGCTCCTTGTCCTCTCTTGGTGAAGAGAGGTGTTCCTAGAAATATTGCAAGAACAGCTGGTGTGCCTGTGTGGTCACAAGCTTTTCAATCTGGGGCTGAATGGGGAGGGTTCTGCAGTTTTGATGGACACCTTCGAGGTTGATGATAAAGGCTCATAATTGAAACTGAAGCTGAAACAAATTCAAAGTCATTCGTTCAATGTAATCCTAATATTCATGCTCATGTTTTTCATTCTGGTTAATTCGTGTCCTCTGACACTGAGGCCATCTTTCCATTAGCACAGCTGTTATTGTTTCTGCCAATCTTTTCTTCTGTGGTCAGGTTGTGTTATGCAGAAACTGCATGAAAAAAGTTGAAATCATCGATGCCTGTGCATCTGTTTGCACTTTCTGAGGTAGTATACATATCAATCATTTCACTAGTTTAGGGTGAATATGATTTAATTCTGAGCTCCTGTTTTGTCTCATTGAGTTTTATATCTCATTCACTTTACTTTGTCTTCCCTCTCTTACTGTATTGTCGGAACAAATGTCTTTATCTCTACCTTGTGACTCATTGTTAGAAAGATATATAAGCCTGTTTCTAGTACTGGGCTTAGTTGTGCCTCTGTGGTCTCCAGGGCTGTATAGGCCCTCTAGCAGGGCTGGGCTCTGCTGCTGCTCAACCCTTGGGCTAGCCCCTAGTCCAGCTTGCTCTTCTGTGATCAACTCTCCTCTGTAACAGGTGCCCTTTCTCTCTACCTTCACAACCAGCCAGGAAAAGGCCAAGTTGTTCATCCTGACAATGAAAGAAAAACCTAATTGACTCTTCCTCTCCTCTTCCTCATCCGTCCAGCTTGTCTACAATGAGCCTTGAGGCTCTTTTTAGCCTGAAGCCATCCTTCTGTCAAGAGACATTATTCTCCTTTGGTCACAGCTTAAGAGGCAAGGTGTCTTCTCGGAAGGTAAAACTGGGGTGACAGTTGGAGAGAAAGCAGCTTTGATCTCGACCGCCTTCACGTTGCAGAACCAAGATGACAGGCAAGGGAGTCTTAGGAGCACTTTATTCCACCAGAGGTGCTGGAGAGAAAACACTCAGGCTTGTAAAAATGCCTGCAAATCTTGGCTCTCACATTCACTGAAGCCCAAACAATACCTAAGCTGGGGCCTTGCGAGTCCTCTATAGTGTCTTCCAGAGACTAAGGGAGCCTCTTTTCTCACTAGCGTTGCACCCTATGTTAGAGGCTCCATATGGAGGTGGTATTTTATCATTCTCTTACCTGCCCCCATTAAATATCTATTTTTATCTTAGTAGGCTCCTGTGGTCTTCTACAGTACACAAAACACCTACAGTGATACACCCCCTTGTATAATAAGTATTAGTTCTGGATAAGCCCTGGGTTAGGTGTGGTTGATATAACATATAAAAATGCTGCAAAAATTGATTGATGGTCTAATTGTAGCAACATTCCATTATGGGTTTTTTGTTAGGTTTTTTTGTGTGGTTTTTTTTGTTTGTTTGATTATGCTCATAAAAAAAGCCGCAAAGAAACAACATAGTGTGTTATACTCCATGTGCAGCGTAATAGAAAATGACCGCTTTATAGCTTCTGCACCTGCCTTATATTTTACTATATATATGTTCCATTTTGAATTCTGAGGAATTCAAAATGAGATTGTTGTTGATCTTCTTTCATATACTTACACTTTTATGAAGTATGCCAAATGTGTATATGTAATTTTTAGAAGACCAAATATTATTTCAGGACAAAATGTATTACTGTTACACAAGACCAAATTCATAAATGCTGTTAAGTTTAAATACGCTAAAAGTATCTAGTGTTACTGTGCTTCCAGTCTTTTATGTGCCAATATGACAAAAAATAAATGATCTACTCTGTAGATAACATTATTTTATGTGTGCTCACAGTGCACATAATATTCATTTCATGTTTACTGGTAACACAACACTTTGTGTTGGCATCAGCAAACGTGGAAAGATAATAAATACAGACAAGGAACCCTGATGAGAGTTTGGCATTTAGGTCTGTTATTATCATTGTCTGTCTCTATCAAATCAAATCAGCTTAATGTTAGGCACACATTACACTTCCAACAGTGTTGAGTACAAAGTTGGCTTGAAATTTATAATTGATTCTTCTAACAGACAACTTTTTAAGTGTGTATTCTGATTAGTGCTACACATTAACAGCACTGAGAAAATGCCAAGTGTATCAGTTAAGTTTGTCCTCTGTCTGCAGCCTCTAGGTAATGTGTCAGTGCAGCCCAGAGCACTCCATCCTTACCCTTGCACAGAGGGAGTAGGGAAAAAGGGGAAAGAGAGGATAGGTAAACAGAGCCATTAGAGACAAATCTATTTCTGAAGAAAACAAAATCACATCATCAAACAAGAGAAAAAGAAAAATATGATCCTGCAGCCCTTTGGGCCCCAGCGTTGCAATGATAGCCGACTATGGCATTTGTCTTTATCAGCCTGCCTTGAGGGAGGAAAAGCATGGTGAGGAAGGTATAAGAATAAAAACAGAATGAGAGACCATGGAAACAAAGAGCACTGCACCTTCTTTATTCGCCACAAAAAGCTAGACACATTTGTTAGCTTTTTTTTTAAAATTCACGACACATACAATCGTACAGTCTTGTACGATTAGTTCTTTCATACATGTGTTCGTTCCTGGTACGAAGTGGCTTTCGGATGGTCATTCTTTAAATATAGCAGAGTGTAGGGCTCAGTGGACAGCAGTTCACAGCATCATCACTCATGGCTAGCCTGGGGAGGCTTACACAGCTTCATCATAATGACAAGATTGACTTTCCAGATTTTATCCTTTCTCTGACATTTCGTTCTTTATTCTGGTCTGCAGTTGCAGCACCAAGGAGTCTTTGTAATGCCTTTTGTATTGAGAGACACTCTTGAAATGGATATAAACAGCTAAACAGGCCACGGCAACCTTAAAATTACAGTATAATTGTAACATAATTCACTTCATTATCTGCTCTCTTAATTTAGAATGATATCAAAGCGTGAATCTTTTTAATCTGACATTGTTTTTGTTTTTTTTCCTTTAAAGTCAAGTAGAAATAACAAGGCAAGGCTTAGGGATCTGTGAGGTTGTCTGTAAGTGCAGCAGTGCACTTTGTTAGATGCTAACATCAGCATGCTAATATGATCACAGTGAAGATGAATAGTCATTTTGCAGGGTTTTTTTGTCAATAAACCAAAATGTTGTACAAACTGAGAATTTGATGTGATCATGGCATTCACGGAAGAGTTGAAGGATGAATAGATGTACAGACTTTTAAAGAAATCCCTCCAGTTATTGTTGGAAAACGTCACCGGGCAACTGGCCTCTTCATTAGGAGTCATTTTTGTACAATAAATGTCACACCAGTCTAATATTACACGAATGGTAAACCAGCAGACTGACCAAACAATGTTGCCATATCTGCCATATCTTAGTTGATTATTTTTTTAATATCGAGTACACTTGTTTTACAGGATCGTGGTTTTTTGTTTTGTTTTGTTTTGTTTTGGTGTTTACTTTTTTTAATGGATTTCCATTGGAGAGTAAATGCCAATATTAGCCTTCCATCTTGGCTGGTTTATATTTTAGCTTGCCTGTCTTCATTTCTGATGCCAAGTCTTTACAGATGCTTCATCATTACGTTCGTCCAATGCCTGTCATTTTTCAGCATTTGTTTTCTTTGTTTTTTGTTTTTTTTAGCCCAGAGTGGGCATTCTCTGAAGGAGGCTTGTTTGTGCTACAGCCAGGCTCGCAGCTATTTAGTGGCTCTGCTGTTTTCTTCTCCCTCTGTTCAGTTTGAATACCCCAGGGAAATCTGGCTGTATCTGATATCTTTTTTTTTTTCTTCCCGTTGACCAGTTTTTTTTATTTGTCCTCATCAGTTTCCAGTTAGCCAAGATACTGTCACAAATTTTGATGGATAATTTCTGCTTAGTGATGTGAAGTGAAATCATTTTATGGTTAGAAACCTATATTTAACATATGGGCATATGTATAGCAAAAAACCAACCTGAGCTAAATTTTGGCAAATACAATTGAAAACTTTTTTGCTTTTGCTTGTTGTACATCTCAAAATATAGAACTAGACATTGACTGGGTACATCAGGAAGTTGTAGAGTATTAAAGCAAAATCATCAAAACTTCTCACATCTGAGCAATGTGTAGCAGAAGGTAGGGAGTGGGATAGTTAGTGCCAGCAACCTCTGAAAGCTGTGCCAGTGCTGTTTGAAATGACAACACAGTCTTGTGTGACTGGTAAACTATCTGCCATCTGGACTCGATTGAAAGGCTCAAGTGTCTTAATTGGACAGTAGTAAAGAAACTCTTACTGTTCACATCAGGCAAATTTTCACACTGTGGCGGGGCGTGGTCTGCGGTGCCGTGCGGTGGAGATGGCTCCACCTGCACGGCATTTGCAATCACGCCTCGCCGGCATAAAAAGAGGGTCCTGACTGTCATGTGTGGTTGTTGTTGTTGATGTGTGCGGCTGGCAGCGGGAGAGCTGCAGCCGTTGAGTTTGTAACAGCAACCGTGTTTATTCTGTAAGAATAAAGATTATGTGGAACAGCATGAACGTGTCGTGGGGTCTGCCATGGTTGTGTTATACACACTAATATCTATTTTCTCTGACAGTCCCAGTGTTTCTGAAAGTCAAACCTAATATGGAGTCAGTGTGACAGTGTTGATGATGATGGCAATAATCATCATCTGTATCATCATGTTTTGCTTTAGTAGTTCTGCAGGCTTGGTAATTCAAATTCTTTATGGCAAAGAACTCTAACAGCAAAATTGTCAAATAGCACGATAATGGTGATGGATACAGGAGTGACAGTTGTACTCTTATTTTAGCACTGCAAGAGTGAATAATGAGGCTCTTTCTCCCTCTGCCCTTTCTGCTTCAGGTCAGAACATTGCGTTCCCTCCGGTGGCTCTGTGGGTAACTGTTGGCCTGGCTGTATGTCTGCTGGTGCTGCTCATTGCCCTGGCTGCTGTCTGCCGCAGGAAGATCAAGGAGAGCTGCGAGGAGGCCAAGAGAGAAGGTGGGGGAAATGGAGAGGTCGCTGTGCACATGCAACACCGGTGTATATTCTCACATTTCATGGGTGATGACCTCTTGAAATTCTGTGTTGAATCCTCAAGGTTAGATAAAAGAATGTTTTAGGGCTGCCTTGCTTTCATTAGGAAAACATGAAATATTAATCTTAGAGCAGTGGCAGCTTTTATCCCCCACAAAATAAAATAAAGTCATGATATTATGTCCTCTATTTTGATATTTTAGTTTTTGGACCATGTTTGCCTACTACATACATAATCCAAGGGCTTACTGAATAATGGATGTTAACCAGTGGTGCTCTCAAGCATTTTCAAGCCTTCTCAGGGCCTTCATTAAAATGTTGGACGATTCATTAAACTCTTCACATATTGGCCCAGTGGATGATGCAGTACTCCAATGTGTCGCCTAGATCACGTAGGAGGCACAATGAGAGTGAGAGAGATAGAGGAGAAAGCAGAGATGAGATGTTAACTGCTCAAGGAACTTTGAGAATCCAGAGGGAGTTCTGGTTAATGCATATAGGCAGGATCTCGGATGGTGGGACACATATCTTCAGCTGAGAGGAACATCATTACTAGGGTCTGGTAATTAGCGTTGCGGAATAGCCAAGGATCGCCGCAAGTGCATAGAGAAAAAGTTTTGAAATGAGATAGATAGTGCAAAGCCACCAGCTCTGCTGTAATGAGATCTGCTCAGAGTGGAGGAGACATTTAAATAAAGGTCAGCCAGTGTCTGTACCAAGGCCCAGAGGTTTAAAAATAAATATGGAAGTGACACAGACTCAGAGGAAAGAGTAAATAGCTCCATGGAACATATGAAATCAAATGAAATGGAAAGAGAAAAATATAATGCAGTTCCTCCCATGGGCAAAGGGCTCCTAGGGTTGTGGGACCCTTTTCTTCAGTGGGCTGGAAGATGATCTGCTTGTCTCGCCTGCAGCCCTACCACTGAAGGCGGGATTGATTATATGGTCATCCACTGCCCACCTTATTAAAATGTATTTTTCCAAGTACCGATCTGAAAAGTGGGAATGCTGACTTATTCACATATCATGCAAAGTTTTATACTCCCGATAAAGTAATACTCTGTGAATACAGATGTTGAGTGGCTTAAAATAGGATTGGTATGCATATATCCAGAGCTGTGGGGAGAATAGGAAGCAGGGATGTGCAACTTAATTGTGGTTGTCTTATCTTTTAATGGTATTCCCGGATATGGTCAGATTCAAGTTGACGCTCCTTTTCACTGTGTCTGGGTATCGAGGGTGGAAGGGTCAGTAAAAGTGGAGAAGTGAGTAAGTCATTTTTCTTCCCTGTCATAATGTATGTGGGGCACTAGAATATGTATCATAACAGAGCTGAGCTGCTTGTGGTATTGCAGCTGGAAGTGAAAGCTCCCTTCCAGAGGCAGAGTTGCCTCAACACCAGCACGGCTCTGTCCTCTCCCATATTGTATTTTTCATTCATACTTCTCTTTGACCTTCTTTACATAATTAAAATGACTATGTATCTGAGATATGCTAGCAGGGGCCACTGATCCATTTCTCTAAAGCTTAGTTTACATTCACATAAGCATGTGATTTAATCAAGCCAACACTTGGGATGATCTGTAAGGGACATGGAACAAAGCTCCCCCGTGTGAGAGATGAAAGTCAGAAGGGAGTCAGTGTTTTCCCTGTGGGGTTGTAGCACAGTGGTGCACATGTTTTACTGAGGTTAACCCTTAGGTACAAAAAACAGCAATTCCCCATGCCAAAAAGCTTTCAAGCTTTTGAAATAACAAAATTATTTTGTTCCAGGTGTATGTAAAAAGCACATTAAAACAGGCATTCATTAAATCTCTTTTCAAAATACTAGCAAAATGGTTGTTTTTTTTAAATGGGCAAAATAGCTTGATTTTTGTCATCTAGCACTCATTTTAAAAAGGAGATTTAAAACCTAACCAGCACAAAATGCAGCTGCCATTAAGTCTTGTGTGTTTTAATATGCACAAAGGGTTTATAAGAATAAGCCTCTGCTGCTTCTAGGGTCCAAGAATGAACGAATTAAGCCACTGATGAGTGTATTTATAGTACTATAGGTTTCTAACTAACCCTAACCCTAACCCTAACCCCCTCTTTCTAACTGTGGCCTTTCTCTTTTGCTTACATGTGAATCATTCATGATGGCACAGCAGTATTTAAAGAAATTCAGTAGCACAGGGACAGATGGCAGGTTGAAGAGGAACATTAACATTCTACTAGCTTCAATGAACAGCAATCTCTGTCCCATGACTCTTTCTACTTTTATGTTTTTCGTCCAGCTTTTGCACTTAAGCCATAACCGCCCTCTTTGTTACCCCCACGCATTTGGAATACAGCCAATAGGGGTATAAAATTGTAACATTCAGTGTCCAAGGGAGACAGTTTTCACCCCTTTCTCTGTGGCTGGCCTCGTCTTCACCCTGACGTTAAGGTGCCTTTTAAACCTTACTCTCCTATCAAAGTCTTGTCCCTCAAGGTATTTCGACTGCTTCCATTGGTAGGACTGGTCAACTTGGAGGTGCTGAATGAAGACATGAATTTAAACAGGCTTGTGTGGTAAAGTTATGGATTATATTGCTTTTTCAGTTTAAAGTTGCTAAAAACATGTCTACTGATGCACTAAACCCTTCCCAAAATCTTCAACTAAAGTTTAACCCAGATCCTGGTCTGACTAATGAAAATATGTGATAATATATGACACATGTGTAATATGTTTCCAAATACATCATAACACAGTGGAGGATAAACTAAGGAATATGGTGTGGGAAGACCTAGATACAGGCTGTTTGAATCTAGAAACTCAACACGTTCTGCTGCTGTAATAATACGGATTTTACTTAATTTCCCTAGAGGATTATAGTCCCTGCTGTCAGAGTCCAGGAAAATCAGGCAAATGTGCTGGAATACAAACATCTGAATTGTGTTTCCTTGACATTCAGTTTTGTTCAACCAGCAGTTTAATCTCATGTATCACACGCTAAAGAGTGGATCTTGAGTCTGATTGCAGTGAGAATGGTGTCACAGAATGCATATCTGGTGCTTGGATGCTCTGTCCCAGGCTATTTTTAGCTGGTGTGTGTGTGTGTGTGTGTGTGTGTGTACACGTATGCCA
>VVHJ01032192.1:0-12342 GCA_015107715.1 Tylochromis polylepis
TTTCACTACAGGGAACAAATCTCTCTTCTGTTTCTCATATTTTAAAAGTGCCGCAGTGGATTATAAATGAGACGAAAGGGAAAATTCTCCAGCTGCACCACACAGCCGCTAAAAATGCATTTTAATATATGGCGTAAAGAGTTTGTGACCAAATATGCCAGTTTAACAGCTGACATCTTTGACTGAGATTTATGCAGATGGAAAATAATATTCGATCTATTAGAGCACAGACTTTCCCTTTAAGAGCACTCAGAGGCTCTTGGGTTTCCTTGCGACTAATGAGAAGGTGGCAAGAAGAGAAAACCGAACCCCCGGGGAAAATTTTACGACTTTTACGTCAATTTCGCAACGTGAGGACATAGACTTCCGGAGAGAAACTTTCAAAATAAAACTTTCCCGCGTAATATATATCTTATTAAATGAAACGCTGTACCCTAGAATTTAGTGATAATTTGTGATTTGAGTGCATTCTCACGTAGAATATCGTTATATCATGATAAATACGAGGCTGAATGACTCTCGAAACATGAATAGTTTATTTTTAAAATTTGAAATCAGATGTTTTCCGGTACGTGTTCACTCTATCAGCCCAGCTTGATTATTAAACTTCAAGCCCTGTTTCTATTAGGAAAAGCGACTCACCGCTCGAATCGCAATCAGAGAGGAGAGAGGCACGACGGGAGAGAACAACCTGATCCAGCGGATGAACGAGCGAGCACCCGGAGGAGGAACAGACACGCAGCCAAGCACAATACATAAAAGAGTCGCTATCAACGAGAAACACGCTCGGGTTTTGCAGTGAGATAAACCGCGCTGGAATGAGAATAATCTGACTTTTATTTCACGGCAGAGTCCAGAGAATTACGCACGACGCGCAAGTCCAAGGTGAACCAACTTTTACGCACGGACCTTTGGAGATGTGGGGCTCAAAATGTAATATGAAGTTGTATCATTGTTACATTTAGCGGCAGTTTTGGAACGAGAACTTGCGATTTAATCAGTTTTACTGGATTTTTTTCTTATCCAGAAAGTGGACGAATCAAACACCTTGGCACACGCGCACGAACCTTTTTATTTGCATATTTGGAGGACGTTATTTGGACTGTCCGATGCATTACGCGCTGATATAACAGGAACTGTGTGGTTGCATTTTTTGTTGTTGTTTCCCAACACCCGGCGTTCCATACTTATCGCATTGTAAGGTACCCTTGACGTCTCCCGAGTTTTCAAAAAAAGCGGTATGGACAGAATCAGACGTCTAGCCTGTGAGTCACCGTGAGCAAACATTTGGACAAGCGGCGCTTGTAGGCAGTGACACATTTGGGGATATTTAACAGTGCGTGCTTTGCACCAGAGGTCAGCACACGACACCGGGAGGACGCTCGGTGCAGCCGGGGGATTGGACACCGAAGTGCTAAATGCCCAGCCGGTCGCTTGCGGCTCCTCTGGCTGGGCGGCAACATGAGGTCCTGGGTCCTGGTGCTGCTGCTGGCTGCGCTTGTAGCAGCCCGTCTCCGGCTCGGCAGCGCTGAGGTAAGACTGTTGGACGTGCCGGTAAACATTCACGAGAGGACACGGGTTAAGAATCAATATAGTCGCACTGTTGATTTAAGGATGATGGAGGTAGTAAGACTGAGGTGAACTGTATAGGGAAGCAACCGCACAAAATGAATTTTGATGTAAGATTAGTTTTTTATATTTGTAGCAAAACTTTTGTCAGTTTTTTTTTTTTTTTTTTAAATTTCATGCCTTAAACATTTATGTCTGAGTGGGGAAAATGGTTGGCTTTAGGGCCATCCGTGAGACATCCAGAACACACTGAGAAGCCTGCAAAAGGTCATGAGTTTGAAACCATTAGCACGTAGCACGCTTTGGATGGGACTGGCAGGGATAGCTTTCCTTTTCTGATCTTTACTAACCTGAGAATACAGTTGTCCAAAGGTAGGATCTAATTACAGTGAACACAACAGTCAACACCGTTGTGAGTTCATGTTCAGACTCTGATATGTCATATAGTGAGCCAATGTGAATTCTTGACTTGTGAGTAAGTGACATATGTTATTCCCTGAAGTGATTCTACAAACGGTGGGTGGATGTTTTCTGTTACACATTACGAGCCAAGTAAAAGAGAAAATGTACAGTTTGTGTTTTTATGTGGGAAAACCTGTGCATGAGTCTTCCAGTTACATCTCTCTGTGCCTCTGCAGCTTGTCAATATCTGCTTGTCTCTGCGCTTCATTGTCACGTTTCGAGAAGGTCATATTCCAGATGTATTGCAAGTCACAGTGTCACAGAGAGAGCGGGAAAGAGGGTGGGCCTTGGCTAGTGGCCCAGCATCAGGAGTTATACCAGTCTAAGGAGCTGGAGCCAAAATCCATTCATCAACATAGTTGTTGTTTTTATTGTCATGGCAAAAACACCAAGGGCCTTCCATTGCCACACCTTTAAAATAATCTTTTTATGGAATTGATTCTTAAAGGATACCCATTGTTCCAGCTGCTATATAAATCTCTGTGAACAGAAACTTATAGTTGGCCAAATAAAGACTGCACATGTATAATTACAGTACAAAAAAACAAAACAAAAACAAACATAATGTGTATATAGCTTATACACATGTAGTAGTTGTAATTGTTTGGATTTGCTGTGGACCACTTTAGCACATAATCATGATCACAAGAATATTTAACAAGCTGGGACTTCCCCTTACGAGATGGTGCACAAGTGTTTCGCAGCCTCATTCATTTGTTTCCCACTTGAAAATTTGTCAGTCATGTGCGCAAGCCCTGGAAAAAAAACTCACATCTAAATCACAAAAAATGTTGGCACCTTCGAAGTGAGTGTTATTTGAGTAAGGTCAAGCCACATTTTTAGCTGTGATTAAACTCAGTGATTAAGTTGATACAAGAAATTTAGTTTCACAGTTACTATGCAAAAAGATCCAGCCCAGTGGTGCATCAGTGTCACACTTAGTTGTGTTAACACTTCTATTCAGGATGTATTGTGAAAAGCCTCCTACATGGTTAGCTCTGTCCAAGGCAACTCAGTGCATGCATATATGCAGTATATACATCGTTTGGTTTGCTATACCGTTGAGGTGAATGAAATTGTGACTAGACCTTAGTTGACCTGAAATTTTGTGTTATCTTCCTTTTACTTCTGTTTTTACTAATGACAGGAGCTCTTCCTCGAAAGCACATCATCCTGTTGGAACCAACAAATGGAGTCCTCCTTTATACATTTAGAACATTTGATCTCATACTCTGAATAAACAAAGCTTCTAACGCTGTGCAGTTCACTGTTGACAGGTGCTACTGCTTCAGAGGTTCGGTAACTTACACAAAATGCACTTCATTGTGTTGAACCCGGCTATTGTGGGAATTAAATTTGTGGCCCTTTAGTTTGTAGGCCAGTCATTATAAGTATTAGCACACTCAGGTTAATTAGAATTATGAATTTGCTTGTCAAGTGAGTTCATCTCTCAGTGTTTGGCCAGTTCATTGCAAAAGGACATCTTTGGCTGTCTTAGCTTGGTCACATCGGTCGGTGGAAAACACTTCGCTCACACGCAGGTAATCCAGCTACATCATGATACTGCAGGTTGATGTAATCAGTAAAACCAGAAATCTTTATTATAATTTATGTGGCAAGAATTGTTTTTCTGCCTGCTGTTGAGTGTAATGCAGTCAAACCATCACTTCTTTAGCATTATGTTGTCAAAAAGGTACAAGCGTGAATGCAC
Source organism: Tylochromis polylepis (assembly GCA_015107715.1). Lineage (NCBI taxonomy): Eukaryota > Metazoa > Chordata > Actinopteri > Cichliformes > Cichlidae > Tylochromis > Tylochromis polylepis. The sequence goes on from VVHJ01032192.1 coordinate 3,743, forward strand.
ACACAGAGTTGTTATATTTCTTTCTTTTTTTTTAAAAATCCACTTAAATGGAACTGGAGTCAAATACACAAAAGCACTCACACATCAGGTCAGACCTTAATTCTTTCATCTTCTGCTGTTCAAATCACAGATGCTGATTGGTGGCTCCTGAACAGGTTGTTGTCTGACTATTGTCTCTGCGGGCGAGCGGGGATGATTTGCTGCTGCTGCCTGTCGGCTTGATCCATTTTACATAAGAACAACAACTAATCTGCCAGGGATTTCATGGACTTTGTGTGCCGTGTAGCGGTGTGTGTATTTCTGTGTGTGTGTGTGTATGTGTGCACATCTGGATATGTGACCAGGCGTAGCTGTGTATGTGTTAGCGGACATATGCGCTTGTGTGTTGTTGTTGTTTTTTTTTGTATTTGTGTGTACTGCAGAGGGGTTATGCCTCTGAGTGAGTGCATGTGAGTCAAATAGAAAAAGTGCAGTGGCACATAAGAGTATTTGTTTGTAAGCCTGGTGCAGTTCATTTTTAGAGAAAAAAACACGGCCTTCACAGAGTTTTAGACTGTAAATCTTATGTAATGCAGAATGAGCATTATAATATTCTATGAGAAGAAAGTGCAGAAAACACTGGAAATATTATAGATTGTGTGTAAAAGGTGGCGATACCCACTGCGATGCCACCGTTGTTTTGTGGGCTACCATTGGAGAGTTCAACTTTAGCTTTATGGTTACCATTTTGATGTTTTGTAGTCTGAAGTAAACTGCATCTGTAGACTGTATAGGAGCATCAGATATGTATAAAAGTAGTACAATTAACCACACAAGAAGCCACCGACTTTTTAGCCAGATGACTGCATTAAAACCACCTCGAATGTAGTTGACTTTACTTTTGCAGTATTTTTCCATTTGTTGGTGTTTTCTTAAGTTGCAGTGTTTTTGACCTCTCAGCGCCATCATAACGATTAAAAAAAAAGTTAATAAAGTAGGAGTCAGGCTTTTACTTTGAAACAGGTTACTAGCCCCTAACATAGTAAAGAGTAATCCTGAACAGTGGAGCTATTTATAGTTTATTATAGTTTATTAAAAGTCTATTATTATCATTATTATTATTATTTTTATCATTAATTCAGTTGTATTTGCAGTGAAACGTTTAAAGTTGCTTGGGCAAAACTCAAACAAGACTACTAAGGCAAAGAGAAGCAGCAGCTAACAAGTGAGGACCTGAGAGGAAAGAGCTCTCACTTTTGTTTGTCAAGTGACTACATGGCTAATTAAGTTATTATTTCCGCCTTTTGGTTACTATGAAAATAATGTATCTGTATAAGAACTCCCTTGAGTTTTCAGTGCACTTTGGGTCATTTATTACGCAATGTGCAAACACAAGATTCACTTATCGCCGTGCTTAAAAACATGCCACAATACAGAAGTGGCACTTGCTGTAATGATCAGACCTGTGCAGCTGCAGTCACTTTGTTCACTTCTCCTCCTCCTTCTTATTCTTTCCATGTCAGCTCATCTCTTCTCCTGCCCGTCTGCTCCCCTTTGTCCTCATGTTGGCGCTCCATCCATCATCCGTACCCTCATCTCTGCAGTCATGGTTGGAGTGTATGCGTGTGGGGGGGTGTGTTGGGAGGCGGTCGTGATCTTTGTATTCGGCTTGTTTGTATATTTGTGCGTAAGTGAGAGAGTTCCCACTGATCTCTTCAAGTCTATCAGTTTATGCAGTAGTAAGTTGGCAGTCTGCCTCATCTTTGATAAAAAGAAGCATTTGTTGTGATACCATGGTGTGATTATGAGTCAGTAGTCACAGATATAGATTCGCTGTTATTTTGTGTTTACCTTTTTTCCAGGGTCTGTGCTTCTGATCCCGTGTGTGTGAGAGAGAGCAGTCAGCTGGGCCCATAATTACATTCCATTACACTTCGCCTTTCTCCTCAAACATTCCATGCAACTCTTTGCCTTCCAGGCTTCCTCCCAGGCCCCATGCAGTGTGTTATCATGAATGTGTGTATGACCTCCTTGCGGACCGTGACATCCTATATACACTTATTTTAACCCATAAGCTCAGCCACACACACTCAGCAGAAAATAGATTTATATAAGACAGGATATTTCATTTATTTTTTGTGTGTGTGTGTGTGTGTGTGTGTGTGTGTGTGTGTGTGTGTGTGTGTGTGTGTGTTTGACATGGAAAATAATGAACTGCGGTTTTCTGCTCAAACCACAGTTTTTAACTTGTCGTCCCATTCTTATTCTTTATTTTTTAACCAGGGGATTGTTGCATGTTCAAGTGAGAAACTATTCCCTGTCTCACTGCTCTGCTCTCTAATTTCTCTTTGAGTGTTTGTGCATGCATTTGTGTGCATTTGCAATTAGCACTAGGGCTGTAATGATAGCTTCTTGCATAGTGGAAACAGCCTGTGTGAGTGCAAGTGTGTGGCGGTGCTCGCTGGACAAATTTGGCAGACAGTTAAGTGGTTAAGCATCTGTATATAAATGGGAAAAGAGGGGGCGAGGTTGTGTGTGTAAGAGACTGTGTGTATGTGTATGTGTGTTTGCTTAACTAGGTCAGCCAGTGGCTCGTGAAAGTCATCCAGGTGTCCTGAGCCATCAACGCCCACAAAGCAGACAGAAAGAGACAAAAGAACAGAAAGCTAGTCGGGGAAATGAACGTAAAGGAGGCTATGAAATGATGATAAAAGAAATCATTCTGGATCAGAGAGAGGATGGACTTTAAACAGGTGATCATCCTTAGGAAAATATTGATTTTAATTTTAATTCAGTTTCATTTATATAATGCCAAATCACAACATTAGTCACCTCAAGGAGCTTTATATTGTAAAGTTACAATAATACAGAGAAAACCACAACAATCAGAAAACCCCCTATTATGAAGCACTTGGTGACAGTGGGAAAGAAAAACTGCTTTTTAACAGGAAGAAATGTGTGGCAGATCTAAGCTCAGGAAGGGGCAGCCACCTGCTGTGACCGGTTGGGGGTGAGGGGAAGGAGATGTTACAACCACAGGTTTTAAAAGTAATGACTGACTAATCCTTTTAGTCTTATAGTGTATACAGTCATATCTGTCAGCTCATCTGAGAGACAGTGTTGGTATATTCATGACAAAAAAAGTGATGGGGAACCTTTTTGGCAACAAACAAGCAAACTAATAATAATAAATTTAAAAAAAACCAGTGATCACTGAGCCTACTGTCATCAAGTAGTTTGAGAGGGAGCTAGGCCACTGCACTGCCTCTTAGCTTTGTTTTGAAGCTTTAGAAACTCTTGTCCACTGATGGTAGACTTGGATTTGGCTAATTGCAGGTTCAGCAGCCCAACCCTCCCAGGGCCTTACCTGGGAGGGTAGGGTTTCAATTCCTTGTTAAGTCCATATTGACTTATTTTTAGCCTGCATGAAGCACATGTAACACCATTTGGTGTCTGGTGGAAAAAGCTTAGAAGGTGGAAGATGGAGATGGAAGGTTTTTTATTGTGATGGTAAAAGTGGACTGAGTCTTGTATGGTGCTTTTCTACTCTAACCAAAGTCTTTTATACGACATCTCTCATTAACACACACATTCATGCAAGCATTCTTTGTCTGTGTTCAGCTGCTTTCTATCAAACATTCACACTCCAGTGAGCAACTCGGGATTCAGTATCTTGCCCAAGGATACTTTACCACGTTAACTGGAGGAGCCAGCCAAACCGCCAACCTTCTAATTAACACATGACCTGCTCTACCTCTTCTAGATGTCTGCAGCATTAATATAGCTGTTCCAGATTTACAGCTGTCAATCTGAGTTTAAGCCCTGTTCAAATTGTATTGCAAATCAAATATAATCAGAGCGAGGATCTGAATCTTTGTACTTAGAGTAAATCTAAGACAAGCAGTTTCAAAGAGTGTTTTCAGGGAAAGTAAGCTTTATGTTATTGTGTGGGGAAACCTAAAGCAGCTGCCCCAAACAGCATTAATGATGCTTCTGTTCTATTTAGGTGCAGAATTTTAACTAATGTTATTAGCTACACCTCTGTTTGCGGTATCATATAAAAACTGCTGCTTTGAAAGGTGCTTTGTTGGTGTCGGATTAGGCTGATCAAAAAATAAAAGCTTTACTCTCCACTTAAAACCACACAGGAAGAAGGAAGAAAGCATTTATTAAAGCAGAGACGGTGCACACTGACGATGCCCCTCGAGTGCAGCACGATGCACCTCATCTGAAAGATCAGTTTACTTTTAAAATCATAAGAAACATCTCAAGTTTGGGGACCTTTGCATTGACGAACAAGGTTCACAAAACCATCGGAAATATTTTGAGTACAGTAAATCTGTAAAGACACAAGTCTGGTTTTACATAAAACTCACCTGACTAGCTGTGTCGGGAGTGATCCTGATCATGATAACTGCTGCAGTTGAAGTGTTCACGGGAGATAAAACGGATAACATAAACATGTTTACGGGCACAAATTTTATTATCATCATTAAAGCGATAGTATCTACCTCGTTGCTTTCATTTTCCCGCCTCTCTCTGAGAGTTATCCATGTGCTCGTAACACTGCCTGATTTGTTTTGGCATTTTTCTGGCATGTGACAGTATGAACTGTTATTCTAACTGCTTGGAGATAGTGCTAACTTGGAGCCAGCCAAAGCAAAATGTGCCAGTGACTTCTGAGTCATCTGCCTTTGAGCTCGATAAAGAAACCACAAGGGTCTGCCCTTAAAAACAGCCACGCTGAATCCGTAATGAAATCATGCAGTACTTTTCATTAAAACTTCATTTATTATTACATGACTTCTCTCTCTCTTTATTTTTTTTTTTTTTGAGTGATAATGATATTTCTTGCGTAACTTGAAGGATATATTCCATTCCTTTTTGTGTTGTTTTATAACACAAACTGCATTGTTTAGGCTGGTGAACTGCAACTGAACTAAAAGAAGAAAAAGACTGATACAAAGAAAAGGGTAAAATAGTCCTTGTGGGTAAACGGACAAGGAGGGAGCAACAAACACCAATCACAACCACTATTTCCTTTGAAGGAGGAAGCGAAACTGGAGCAAATTTCGACTGGAGATCAAGGACTGAGATATTGTACGCCAGCCCTCTTCGTTTTGTTTGAATGTTTCACTCCTCGCGTCTCTCTCAATCTACCAGTGCACAATTCTGTCTAGTTGTGTAACTGTTGTGACATATTTGCAGCTGTCTTCTGCTGCTTCATGCACTACAATCCTCTTGCTCGTTTGGCATTGTGGGAAATAATTACCTAAATTAATTGACGATCCACAATCCTTAAAACACAGCGAGCCCGTGTATTAATGGTATATATGTGTGGTGCTATTTTCCCATGAATGCATTCTTTCCTCTACAAAGAGGACACTCCCTGCCTCCTGTGTAAAATAATAACTGTGCCACAGTTCAGGGTCAGGCTCTTGGTCTTGAAGCCCAGACTAGACCTGCATTTCCTTCCCAAACAAGACATCCAGCTCATTGCAATTCAAGATTGAGTTCAGCCCCCGAACAGCCAATAAAGTTCTTGTGCTGGTGTTGGAGTCGTGCAGCTTTTGTGACAAAGCATTTAACACTAGCTTTGTTTCACTAACAAAATATCCACGCTGCTAATTGAGAAGGAAAAAAAGGGCAGTTTAGGTTTGACTTGTAGAGCTAAAACTCCCTTAAATTAGAACTCCAATTTGTACATATCAAAGTTTGTTTGCACATCACGGGGAGCACTTCTTTATATGCTAAAGTTCTTTGTTTCTTTTCTGAGTACTATATGAACATATAAAGCACCTCAATTAATTTCCCTTACCAAAACACGCCTCACCCTTTAGCAAAGTATGTGACAAGGAAGACAGTGTATTTGGTGTAGAAGTCCTGATTTGGGACACAGTTATCAGTTAAGCCTCGCATGATGCATGAGTGTTTCTTCTTGACTCACCTCTTTTCATTCTCTATGAGTTTATACGCCACTCTGGATTTAGTCATTAGTTATTTATCATTAATCTCTGGCTCTCTTCCACAGCTTGTCTTTTGTCTTGTCTTCCTCCTCTTGCCGCCAGCTGGTTGTGGCAGATGGCTACCCCTCCCGGAGCCTGGTTCTGCCAGAGGTTTCTTCCTGTTAAAGGGGAGTTTTTCCTTCCCGCTGTCACAAAGTGCTTGCTCACTGGGGGGTTATTTGGTTGTTGAGGTTTCCTCTCTCTTTAGGGTATTGAATTGAATAGAATTCAATATCGCTTCGATTAGTGGCTTGGTAATCTTGCGTATCAAAGTCCCTTTGAGAAAGATGCTGAAATTCAAAAACCTCCTCCATGCGCCCATGCGTGTTCCATTTGGCGTAGGTCTTAACTCACAATAGAAGTTGTTTCCAAACAAAATTTATTACAAATACCTGTGTTTGTCTCAACAGGGCGATCCACTCCCTTCATCTCTGGTCGACCTGGTGAGGAACTCTCCCATCTCCTCTTTGGAAGACCTGAAGCTGCTTCTGCAGCAGGAGACCAACGCAATAGGTACTAATGACCACTACTCACACATGCACACACGCACATATACAGACAGTAATAAGACTGACGTGGAGGAAGTAAGCATTTAGGTGTACCTACAGAGCAGTTCGATGACAAGGAGAAAGATGGGAGGAGAGAGTAGCAGTGACATTGTGTGTTTGACAAACTGAAAAGGAGAGAGAGAGAAGCCTTCAACATAAGGTCACTACATTGTTCTCCTGCTCTGGATTCCTCTCCTGGTTTTGAGTTATGGATGTTTGTCTAACAGACACAGACCTCCCCTCTCTATGCCTCCACCCTCAAACAGTCCAAACTAAGTTGCCCACAAATGCGCACCAGCGGGTGATTAAAAAATTAATTATAGTCTTACCCTTTAGAGGACTCAAGTCACAGATACATATATTAATAGACAGACCTTTGATCATTCCATAATGCATAAATAAAACAGTGACATAACGTCGACCACGGAGAGGAACCAGCAATGGGAAGGATGCTCAGAAACAGGACACGAGGAAGTGACTCAAAGTTTGTTCTGATGGTAGAACAAACTTTTTTCCCTTTTTTGGCTGAAGCCAGTTATTTTTTAGTTTTAGTTTTATCAAGATTCTGAGATGACGAAGTATGAGTGACTCGTTTTATTGCTTTATTTTTTTCTTTTTTAAGCAATGCCAGTGTTCAAATTTAATTGTTCAGCATCTTAAATTCTGTGCCATGACTCAGTGGATGTTGGAACTCTGCTTCGGTCTGTCCTATTTAAGTTTGCTTTGGTCTAAACTTGAATCCCTGAATTTTTCACTGGTACTATCATATTGTTAACGTTTGGGCTTTTCCCTGCACAAATAGGGTACAAAAATTGTTTGATGTCTTCAGAATGAGTGACGTAAGCCTGAGCTGTACTTTGTATTTAATGCAAATTATCCAGTTAACTTGATAAATACAATACACAATAATAACCACTAATTCTATGTTTAAAATCAATGAGGCAAAGAGATGAAAAAAGTTTTCAGTGACTGCTTTATTATACGAAACTGGCACAAACACCATCATGTGAAATCCTATTGTTAGCATTCTTTTTGTTAGCTAAAATTATAATAACTATGCTAGCAAGGCTAGTATTGTCACTGTTAGCATTTAAGCACACGTTCATTAGCATTATGCTATGCTCAGAAATGTTTTTTGCATTTTTGCATTTTCTCTGCAGAAGAGTTTCTTGTAATTGCTGTGTAAATATATGCACTCACTTTTCATGAAAACAGGAAAGTCTTATCCCTCAGAAAGAAATTTAACATGAAATAAAATGCTATCAGAATTAAAAGAATGAGTTATACAGCCTGCTGGCTAGCCAGCTATCAAAAATTAAATGAGTCAGATATTAACATATGAATGAGGATGACAAGAATCAGCTCTACAATTCAATTAGAAACAGAGAAATATTCAGATAAAATTAGAAATTAGCTTCTGAGAACAATATGATCTGCTCTCTGTCTGGACCAGGCAATTAATTTGAGCTGCTAAGTAACATACATTAATGTACTGCACGTAGACACATGGAGTGACCACATGCAATCTATACCCAGGGATATAATTAGGTCTTAAAGGCTAGAGTGTGAAATGACGACATATGTGAGAGTGCAAACATACGCTCACACTTCCATGCACGAGCTATATTTAACTGCTCATATCTCCCCACAACAGTATTCTTGACAGCAGCGTGACAAATTGAAGCAGAAAATAGCCTAATTGTTTTAGTGAAGGAAAAAAATGGCTTCCTTTGTGTAGTGAACAATGAGTTTGGCTAAAAACTGCCCTAACGGACTTGCATGTTATACAGGGCTTCTGTTGCCTGTGAAAGTGCTTGTTTAATTTTACCCAAGATTGCTATTAAGTTCACTACTACTACTGTTCACTAACTCGCATCCTTTGATCTCCTCTCCTTTCTTCTCTTGTAGAAGAGGAAGAGGACGAGCATGATATTCTCCCAAACCACACCCATGGTCGCTACATTAGAAGTCTTGGTAAGTTTCTGCATCTACCTTTTTATCCCTCACAATCAGTTTTTTTTTTTTTTTTTTTCCTCTTTTTTTTTTGTTTTTTTATTTCCACTTTTTT
>VVHJ01032192.1:14363-32907 GCA_015107715.1 Tylochromis polylepis
GTGCGCGCGCACAAACAGCATTTTCTAAAACTGAATTCAAACACCAAAGAATTTTTTTTTTAAATCAATTTCTAAGTGAAAGGTGTGAAAAGCAAACACACTGCTGGACAGATTTTTGGATACACACCACCACCCTGGATGTGTGAATCGTACTCAGTGTTAACAGTAATTTTAGTTTTTAATGTGTTACAGGAGTCCTGGAAGGATCTATCTTCCATCATGGCCAGTGCTCTGTTTTTCATGTTTTGCACCTTTGAGGAACATGGTCAGGATCCACATTAAAATTTAACCGGCTCCTTCTTTACTCGTGTTCCACCACTCCAGCAAGTTGCATGCAGTTTAGTTGGGTAGTTTCTGTGTATTTTTGTTGACAGTCAGACAAACAAATGGCACCTGTCACACAACTCCACCGTAATTTTTTTTTTGCCTCGGGCATGTTTTCCAGGCAGGAAGCAGCTCAGAGTACATGTATGACTAAACAACATGGCCACATGTGTCCTGCCATTCTTCCTCAATCCCCTGAGAGCTCTGCAGTCAGAAGGCTGAACTTCTGACTGTGGGAAAACCTGCAGGCAGCCACAGGCTTTGTTACACAGGCTTCAAGGTTATCAGGTGCCCTTCAGGGTACAATTGGAGCCACTACACAAGTTCTACACCATGTATTAATTCTTTGCTTCACTTAGTACTTGTACAAGAGAAAGTTCTCTGTTCAAACTTGGCCAAACAACTGCAGAAAAAAGTTGACCGATTTTGTTTCTACTGCCTGTTTTATCTCTTCCAGCTTCCTCTACGGCGGCTCCCATTTCGCCTTCAGCCCGTAAAGCTCCGTTTCGTCCCGCTTCGCCACGCCGCAGGAGGAAACATCGCAAACGCATCAGCAAAGCCGCCATGAGAGCTATGATCATGTAAACCTGCGAGGTGAGATGAAGGAGACGAACAGAGGGTTAGGAGAGAGATGAATGAAAAGCTTTGTAGAAGGGAAAATATTGTTTAACATGAGGGTGGTAGTCTGTGCATTGGTACTTTTTTAAACTTTGATCTCTTATCAGCCGAATGGACACTGGGATCGCTGATCTTTGTGATGAAATAATTGATCCATTATTTTAATTACTAGTGTTAATATTTTATTCGATAAAACGATACATTTAAAAATTCTGAAATCCATCTGCCACTGCTGGGTTCTGTAAATAATTTGCAATACAGGAATTTGTGCATATATACTCTTCAGAGTTACGTGGCAGTCAGCATTTACATTTAGCAGCAGGCTTCAAAAGCTAATATACAGAAATAACAAAACAGTAAGGACAAACCTAAGATGTAGGGATTTGCAATGGCAACATACCCTGTAACCCAAGGGTTATTAGGTAAATACTGTATCAGTGTAGACAAAAAGTTGAAAATGAACATATGTGACTTATCTGACTGTTCTTTTGCTTTTCTAACAGGAAGATTTCAGCCAGAAACATTGCTCCAAAGGAATGTGGAGACACCAGAAGAATGGGTTTCTTAAACATTGGGCAGTCCGGACTGTGTGGGCAGAGCTGATGTTGCAAACAGTGCTGCTGTTTTTAATGGACAGCTTCACACGGAGTCACCCGCCTCCAGAGATGCCGCGGACCATCCAGCGTTAAGGATTTTATAAAAGTGCAATCATATGAACTCTGTGGACCAGAGGGTGTTTGACACACTGGATTTCATTTGGTTGGACCACAAGTCCAGCTGATCTGGACTGATGAATGGAAGTGTGTGAGGTGCTGAAACAGACTTGACTAGCGGTCTCTTATTGCAGTTTGCAGCCATTGATTGGCGACTGTAACACCTTTCACTTCTACCTTGTGGTTCATCAGATGGAGAACCTGACTTGGACTAGGACATGGAAGTTAAGTGTTTGGTTCTCAATTTGAAACTGGAGACATGGAGAACTGGATTTCTACACTGGGGTGATAACTGGAAACTGCAGAGTGCAGCTCAGGCCTCAATGCCAAACCTTACTGTTATCCTAAAATGTCTAACGTTATCTAACACTGGAGTAGCCATACACTGACCATACAACACTGGCTTTAGAGAAGTGCTGTACCGTGTACTGTAGCTAAATGTACTGGAAAATATCAATAACCTGCTCATTTTGTACTACTGCCAGATCAAAATGGAATGGAATAACAGCTAAATGCCTGCTTAGATAACCTGCTATGAATATCCACATTAAAGCAAGTCTTAAAGACCTGGCCTGTTAGAGATCGCTGTGAGCCAGTTATAGCCAACACTGTATTGTATAAATGCTTTTAGAAAATGATCTCCACGGGGAAAAAGAAAAACTTTATTTCTTAACTTATTTAAAAAAAAAGGGGGAGATGTGAAATCCTCTGGTTCTCAAGTGTAATTATTGTTGTTTGAGATTATAATTATTGGTTGTACAACTGTTACTGTAATGAATGTTATTTTTAATATAAAATAAAAATACTGAAGGAATATGTTGTTTTCACTTGACTGTCCATTCATGCATATGTTTCTAAATGAACGTGAACGCATGCCTAATGCAAGTGCACGTTCACGTGAATGTTCAGTTGTGTGCATGCGCCTATAAATCAGACCAAACAGCTAATCTTCACCCTATGACTGCACGTCCTGCAGCTCTGTCATGCAAAGCAAGGTAGGGGTCAGCAGAAATGTCTGGTTGCTATAGCAACTCATGGACGGCCATGTCAACAGAGGAGTATCGTATGGTGAAAGAGAGACGAGGGAGGGAGGGTGTCAGTGCAGGAATGGCCAGAAGATGAACGACAGGGAGGGAGCGGGTGAGGGCTCAGCTGGGGGTGGAGTGGAGCAAAATTGGCATCAGAGAAAAAACAAGAAGTGAGAAAGAGCTGGAAAGCAAACAGGAAAAAAAAAAGGAAATTTGGGTAGTAAAATAATCAACTCATTGAAATATACAGTTGTGAAACTATAGCAAGCAGAGACAGCAACACGGAGACTTGTTATAAAGATGATTTAAGAAAGAGCGGTAGTTTAAATGTCATTCTCTTGTGTAACAGGGGTTTCCCCCTGCAAAGCTAATTCGGTCAGCAGATTCTCTTCTTTGAGGATGATGACTCGGCAGTTCCTTTACCAGGACCTGACATGTATAAACACTTCATAATAGCCGACATGTGGCAAATTTGCCTTGGAGATGGGCTGCAAATCTAAGTTACTGTCATCACAAATTTAAAGATTACTGTGTTTAGCTATATTTAGTATAGTAATAAACAAGATATTGCATGTTTTTTTTGTTTGTTTTTTTAAAAAGTGAAATCAGGGGAGAAAGGCGAAAGAGTCTTTACACTTCATCTAGGACATTCCTACATAAACCAGAGGGTGTATCTCAGTCATTGTAACCAGGAAAGTTCTTAATTGAATTCCAACACAAAGGCCCAGTTCCAGACTGGCCCCTACATACCTCCCACTCAATCATGTAGTGCAACTCCGCAGATTCATACTTGTGGCTTTGGAGGGTCTCTTAGGTAAGGAGCAGAGCAAAACAACACAAGCTTTGAGAAACCTTCACTTTCTGTGTCTGTGTCTACTACAGTATATACTACTAGAACATAGTATTCATTGGTCTAAGATCACCTGAAGGTAAATACATCTGTTTGGTTTCAATTTCATTCAGGTATTCACAACATTCACAATTTCACCTTTCTTATTGTTTCTTAGCAATCCTTATAAGAACAGCAAAAAATGCTGTGTATATCTAAATACATTTATATTTAGCATATGCAGCCCATTCAGTTTGTACAGGTAGTCCAGCTACCTATGGGATGGCACATCCATTTAATGCTGCAAATCAGGACATGCATCTACTCCTTTGTGTAATGAGGAACAGAAGGAGCATTGCCAAAGCTCTCCCAGCACCATGCTGATTGACTGAGATTTGCCAGAACACCCAAACTTGCTAGTCTGTTACTGGTGCCCCATTCTCTTCACAGAGAGAGAAGAAAGAGCTTGAAGATGCTGTGGCAAATTTTATGATGCTGCCTGCAAAAGATCTGGAATGACCAGTTTTGCAGTGCTATCCAAAGGTACCCTGAGCGCAATTAGTTATGTGTATTAGTTATTTATTAGCAGTGGACAAAAACCAGGTGTTACACCTTCAAAGAATGTCATTAGTAAACAGCCATCAAATCAATAAAGGCTCAGGCTATATAACTCACTCCCATTCAGTGCTAGTAGGTTACTTAATATGGCAGACCTGCCATGTAAATGTGGAGAAGTGAGATGGTGTAGGGCCTTGTTTGGATGTGGGCCATAGACAGCAAAGGCTGCACTGAGCGGAAGCAATGGCATGTTTGTTCCTCGACTGAGGCGAGTAAAATGAAGACAGTGGTTTTTCTGAGAAACAGATAAGGAGTTGTGGATGCTGATGTTCTCCCATCCACCCATCATGTTCAAAAAACAAGCTGTGAGAACAAGCAAACAACATAACAAAGCAGAAAAAATGCCTCTCAAGCAAACATAAATGAAAAGGTGCAATTCATCACTGACTTTCACCCCATTATTTATGTGCTAATACACCTTCATCTTTACAAATTCAGACAAACATGTTGTGGACTATGACTTGGCAACAAATAAAGTTTTATTCTGTTCGGAAATCAGTCATGTTGATTATAAGATGCGCTCTTTTCTTACAGGATAATACTTGCATTGTATTGCACCTTGATATTAATTTACATAATGTGGACTACAACTTCTATCAGCTGTCACTGTACTTTCCAAGGTAATTGCTCTGTTCTCGGAGTACAGTGGCAGAAAATCAAGAGTGGGAGCAACAAAAGCAGTTAGAAAGGACACCATGATGCCATGCTGTCAAAGTTTGTAATTTCACTTGGTGAGTACAATGTTAGTGACAGGAATGAAAATAAGCCCTGTGTTCTAATAGGCAGGACTCGTCCTTCAGACTCATTGATTGCTTTTGCTGACAACACTCTTTCAACACCCACTGGATGGTGTCAAGAAAAGACATGGTCATCAGGATAAAATTCAGTTTCCATTTTTTTCAATGACTTTCACCAAACCACATACATTTACTTCCCCTCTTCTTTCTTCTTAAACATGGAATTTCCAGTTTTGCTGTAATTATTTAGTTCTGTTCTGTTCTCTTCCCTAAGTCATGACCCTGTGGTTTGGTCCAGCAGCCAACAGGCATCTAGGTGTGAGGTTGTGTGGTGGAGAGAACCAATGAGGGTGAGCCAAAGTTCAGCCGGGTCACCGGGGCCAGATAGACTCTGCTACCAGTGCGCTCTGATGTGTGTACGCACATGCAGGACCGGGCATGTGCGCGTGGCCGCCTACCATGCCTGCGGTGTCCCTCTGACGACTGTGTGTGACTATGTTCATGTGTTGTGAAACAAATGGAGAGTGTGTCTCCTCGCACGATGTCCCCATGCTAGCGGCTTAATGAGCTGGTAGCTGGCAGCCAATCACGGTCACCGGCAACCTCCGAGGTCACACCAAGGCGTCGTGTATAAACAGTGCAGCGGTCACTCCCCCATTTGACACACTCCTGACAAGATGCGCGCACGCACACACACACTTTATCTGGAGGTCACGGTGGTTAGGGCACAGTTTTAGCAGATAAACATGCACAGATGATTACATGCAGACAGTATACACACACGAGTAGACACACCTTCCTGACGCACCACTATGTGTGTTTGTGTTGTGTGTGCCATTACTGTATCTGAGGCGAGCAGAGACACAGACAGCAGGTTTCATTGCATGTGACTCACAGAGAGTCTGCTCCAGCTGACTGCACTTGCTAAAAAGATTTAGGCACATTTGTTTGTGTGTAAAGATCTACAGGAAGAGTGTATAAATATCAGAAGTAGGAGTGTATAAATATCTGTAGCGTGAGGAGAGGAGAAATTAAAGACACACACACAAAAAAAAAATAACGAAAAAAAATCAGGGTATTGCTTTTGTTAAAGAAATACACCTGAAATGCAGAGTTTGAATGAGGGTAATAAGCAAACCAGTACATCAGGGAGTCTGCTTGCTTGCAGTCAGATTAACAGTAAATAACTGTGGGCTGTAGAAAAGGGTAGCTGTGTGCAATTTTATTCAGAATGTGGAATATAAACAAACAAGTTATGCAACTTTTACATGATGAAAGTAACTACATGATGCTGACTATCTGGGTCACTCTTCTTTGCAATCATCTCTGCCTGACCAAAATTCAGGACAGTAAGAACTACACTCCCATGATCTCTGAAGCTTCACATGACACTTTCATTCCCATGAAGTCAAAGGCTGCTTTTTTTTTTCAAACCTGCTAGCATTTCTTAAATATGCACAAGGCAAACCAAACCAAGTAGTTGTTTTTTTTTAGCACATAAACCTAAGTAGTGAAGAGAGTGAAACAGTAGGTAAAACAGTCTCTTGGGTGACAATCTTGTGATACCAATTTTGTCACATTTTGTCATGACCATTATCACTCAGACACAGGGTTTATATTTTATACTTTATGCTAGCAGACAGCAGTCCAGGGATGGGCTGTCTGTGCCAGAGGGGGCAGTGTACAAAATATGTGGTACAACTGGTCTGTAGGGCACTCTTGCTTGTGTTGTTGTTGGTCCATTAGCCAGCTGCGGAAAAGAGCAAAGTTAGAATATACAAATACTTTGCCTGTGAACTCTGCTGTCATTCCCTTTCCTATTCTGACCCACTTGTCAACCAATCAGCATTTCACAGATGCATACGTCATCTGCTTCCAGCGATGTGCTGTCAGGATCTTGGAAGACTGCACTGGAGTGCAGACGGAGATGTAAATTGTGCTTGAGACCCTACTTTGTAACCTGACGTGCACCTCCTTGGAAATGTCACTACACATCGCGCGTAGTGATTGGCCTATTCAGTACCATCAGTTCCTCCTAAACGTATCCAGTTAAATTTTTCACAACAGTTTTAGAATGGAAAAAATAATGACCACTGATTGCCTCAATACAAGTACTAACACATGCCAGCAAATTCCTGGAGAGAAATTGCCAAAACCATCAGAATGGATGTGAGGGAAATTACGAAGTGAAAACATTTGAGAGATTAGTTTGCCTCAAGAAAGAAAAAAAGAAAAAAAGACTGAGCATAACAAAGTGTGGGGACCCAGGAGGAAAAAAAAACTTCCCA
This sequence comes from Tylochromis polylepis, assembly GCA_015107715.1. Lineage (NCBI taxonomy): Eukaryota > Metazoa > Chordata > Actinopteri > Cichliformes > Cichlidae > Tylochromis > Tylochromis polylepis. The sequence continues at coordinate 21,519 of VVHJ01032192.1, forward strand.
CCATTTTCTTTGATTCTATTGCATATAAAACACTTGCATAATGCACAAGCATGACTCCTGGCAAGTACACTGGCCACTTGCGTAGATCATATGATGGGCTCTACAAAGATTTACTGCAGAAGTCTAAATCAGCCATAAGCATGGGATTATGCTATCTTGTGCACATGCACGTGGACAGCTGTGAAAGGCAGATTTCCTAGTCCACTTGGAGGACGCATGGGTAGTTTTCTGCTGTTGCACTGTGGCATCTTTGTGGTTGCCTTTATACTTCATCAAGGTACCATTACAAAGGTACATCTTCTGTTTGTCTCTGTGACGACAGCAGCATCTGACCTTTGAGATTCGTACAGTTTGCCAAATTCCCATGTTTTATTTAAACTGGCAGCAATAAAATTAAGCCTTTAGTCATGTCAGTCTATTGAAAATCAACTCAAACAAATGAAATTAAAATCTAAAACGTCTTGCACAAAACAGGTAACGGTGCATTCGAGGATTTAAAGCTTAAGCAGTTCATTATCCCTAAAGGACCAATAGCAAGAATTACAGGAATGACAGCAGAAGTAATGTGAAGGAGTTTTTGATACACTGTTTCTTCTACATCCCGGCAGTGATTTGGGTTATTTAGCAGCAGACAGATGTCAGGATTTCAGGGAAGAAGAATGAGGAGACGTCATCTGGTCACAATGATGTAACAGCAGTTAATTGGGTGCTGTTTTGAATTTGCATTGTTTACTTGCGAGTCATATTTCATAAGAACTCTGATTTAGTTTGTTCTTCAGGCAGATTTTCAGTAAATGGCAGGTCAGAAATTTTTGCTCAGGCTGCCTTTCATTGTGACAGACTGTGTCAATATTATCTGTCTGTCCCAATGGGGAAGTGAATCTCCCTCAATCCATTTGTTTCACTCTCTGGAGGAAATCCAGATGACCACCCCACCCTAGAGTCTGCACACAAAGACACACAGACACACATTCACACACAGTCTCCTTCTTCCCTCTGCCACAATAGTGTTGTGAAGTGGCGAGAGTGAGTTTGTATGGGCTGGGCTGGTAGTTTGGTCTCCTTGTTGTTTGCTGTGAGGGTGTTGTGGCTCCATGTGCGGCCTTGTCTAACACCACCAGCCACCCGCCCACACACACACACTTTGTCCTCAGTCCACCCCAGTCTGAGACCACACACGTGCACATCAATGTGCACATTATTCTGAAAATGCATTTTTAAGTTTAACAAGACAACAAAACACGTCCTGGCTTTGCTATGGATACAAACTGAGGAGCTGAGTTTGACTGCAGGAAAGTACCAACACATAATCGTCCCTAATTTTAATCATTACAGCTATTTGCATTGTGCCAAGCTTCCTGTTAAGGGGATTTTCATGTCTTTTGAAAGTGAAGTCTGGCTTTCAGTTGTTGAACTGCAGCCACTAAACAACAATTAGCCCCACTCTTTTAAATACTTATTAATTTAGTTCCAAGTCTTACCAGGTAAAATTGAGCTCCTTTGCCTTTAGTGGTGTGAGGTGTAAGACAATCGGGTTGCACACACATCAAGCCCAATCCAAGTTTTTTAAGTGTGTCATTCTAACTCTTGACATAAACTTTCCTGGTTGGATTATAAACAGAGCTGAGCAAGGCTGAAACATCCACACAGGACAGATAGACACAGCACGTGACTGGAAGCTATCAGTGGACATGAACCAACAGTGTCATGATCCCAACCAAGATGATGACAAGAACATCCTTCTTCAAACTGCCTGCTTGGCAGAGCTGATTATGCCCTGGGAAGAAGCAGCTGAAGAGGCCCAGGAATGCAAGACCCTGAAGTATGCTGAACTAGTAGCTGATCCAGAGCAAAGTGGGTGGAAAGCTAGAATTTGTCCATTTCAGGTTGGCAGCAGAGGACTTGAGGGCAAGTCAACTTTTAGGCTGATGAAGGACATGGGCATTCAAGGGAAAGCTCATCGGTAAACCTCCAGCTAAATTTGCAGCACAGCCTATTTGTTGGCTTTGGATCAGGCGGAGAGACACTACCTGGACCCCAAATTAATGGCACTAACTGCAGCAACAAGGCAAATAAAGGGAGGTAAAGCAAAGGGGGGACACACCTGGGACACCAGATGTTGCTAATGAGCACTCTGGAGGTATTGTGGGCCTATCATCGAAACACCTATGAAGCATGGTGCCCACCTAATGACCCAATAATGCTTTTCACCACCACCTCAACTCCCGGATAACGTAGGCTATAAGGGATTGGACTAACTAGGTCTATAAGAGAACTACAGCATCTTTGGTAACAGCTTTACTAATAATGAAGCAACGTATCCTTGGAAAAATCAGTCTTTTACAAAACAGCAAATGTAAGTCAACAAATTACATATCTGGGTTTAGGGTCACAATTAAGACCAATTTAACGGTCAGGATATTTCACGTTTGTGATACGATGGAAAGCTCAGTTCTAACCAATACTTTGAAACAACATCCCTTTGTAGCGCCCAAATGACCTCACTTTCTAAAAATGTACAAACTCAAAATATCAGGCCCTCCCAAAGATTGCACAAATATGTCCAAAATCTTGTGCTCCATATTTGTCATCATTCTAACTCTTTATACAATGGCTTGGTATTCGGTTTTCCCGCACATCCTCTTGCACAGTTTCCTGTTATTATCTTACAAAGAGCTGAAGTCATACTTACAGGACTGTACATATCTGTGTGAGAGAAAATCAATAGAGTAAGAGTGCTTTTCTCCACCATCTGTCTGTCCAGTTCTCTTCTACAGAATTTCTGCACAAATCGGTCATTTCAGGGTGGCTGTATAAGGTGTCTTTTTTCCCCCTTGGTCCACAGAGAAATGAACTTTCCTGCACAGAGAACTCAGTTCACAGGGTCTGGACAGGGTATCGGCTGTGTCCTCATGCTTGGTGTGAAAATGTAGAGAGTCTATTTGCTCCGGGACATTAAGTCCGTTGTTCATTAACCCTGATTTTCAGTCCTTGGAAAAAAAAGAAAAAAAAAGCTGGAGTTGTACCGGAGCCAGCAGATCCCCATGATAGCTAGAAGTATTTTAAGAACCAGTTTATTTGTCCCTGGGCTCTTAGTTACAGTAACCAGGCATTATCTCATTTCCAGATATCTAGTGAGCTTTGCAGAAGTGAAACATGAAGTGCTTGCTCTTCCATTTCTTCTCCCTGTCCTGTTTTTCTCTGAGACGTGCTAAAATCCATTTCAATTTGCCTTCATTCCCTATTTTTTATCACACCCTTCTCAATATGCTGCTGTGCACTTGCCCTTCTCATGAAATTGGAAGGGAAGTAACTTAAAATGAGGAATTGTTCTTTCTAACCAGAACTATATTTGTATCTGGGTTTTTGGGGATAGGTGTTGTAATGTGGTAACCTCATTGCAACACGCTGCTTGCATTCACATCCTCAAAACCCACACATATGTTTCCTTATGGCTTATTGTGCAGAAATCGAACCATTGAAAATTTTACATTCCTGAATATCCGACAATAACCTCAAAATTATTTTGCTTAATTGCTTCTGAAGAAAAACGGTCACTTTTTGTGACAGTGCATCTTCAAAAAGTCACATGAAGATTACTTAATAGTAAAAAAAAAAGGAACCAAACCAACTAACATGAAAAACAACCTTTGTGAGAAAATATTGTCACATTTTTTTTCTTGCCAGGTTTCTACACATGAGGTCAAAGTCTTTGTATGTAATGTTTTAAAAAATAGTTTCCACCATGTAAACATATTGGTTTGAAACTAACCATTCTATTTTCTCTTATAAATGCATGAAAAGTATCTTTTACTGCATTACATCATTTAAAATTTTAAATCCTCATTATGACCACACGGTTATTGCACACTTTTGTGCCGATGCCAGCTGGAAAAGTTGCGGAGAGATGGTGGCATTCTTGGTGGTGACAGTTTTTCACAGTGAAGCCCTTCCCAAAAAATAACTGAATTGCTGTATATTTGTATGATATTATATAATTATATGATCTCATATATGGTCTCTTGTAAAGGGTAATTCTGATCTTTTCAAACAACAGAGAAAAGCAATAAATCAAAGATTTCGGGAAGATATTTTTTTTGATTTTCCTTATAAAACAATTTTTACACATACAACAAAAGTAGTGACTACTATTGTGTACTTCTGTTCTCGAACTGGATTAAGTAAAACCATGCATCTCTAATAAAGAAAAATATCTACAAAACTAAATATTATTCTATTTTTGACGGCAGTTCGATTTTCAACTTTGTACAAAGAATTGGGAAAGGACAGTTCTTGTTTCCACATGACAACATTCACGTGCTCGTGTTTGTTTTTGTGCAGTTTTGGACTGGGTTTCTGAGTTACAGGCAAGTGAATGAGAAAAAGACCTCTTTTTGTGTTTTTTCTCAGGAGTGCTCGGCCTGGTCTTGGGATGGATTTGCTGGAATGTCCACTCCAGGGAAGATTGTGAACACACACCTAAATGCTCCAGACCAGTTAAGTGTCAAAACCTGGTCACACTTGGTAATGATGAATTAAACATGTGCATTTGTTTAGCAGCACTTGGCTGCTAATTTTCCTCTTACTTCCTTTGGAAGCAGTAAGGGTGCACTGAGTTTTTCACTGGACTGCAGAGAGCCCTGTGAAAACTTTCTTTTATACAAGACTGTAAGTCTTTCTACTGACTTAGAAATGCCATGGCATTCCCTCAGAAGAGCTAGAAGAGATGGCTGGCGACAGAGATTTCTTGACATGTCTGCCTTGACTGGCGTCCCTGCAACCTGGACCCAGATAGGTGGTAGAAAATAGATGCTTTAAAACAAAAGACTGAAGCTGTTCTAGTGGCAGTTTAGCTCGGAAGGGAATGACGTTATCAAGTACATATGCGTGTGGTTATTGCATGTCCAAATGTGAGTAAATCCTCAGTGTTGTAGTTTTATGTCCTTTTCTTTTTTTCTTCTTTTTTTTGTAACCACCGGCCTCATCGTCACTCACTCTTTGGTGTTGTTATCAGCTCTAGCTAACTCTCAGCACTGTCACTCTGTAATGACCCTGATCTCTCTTCTGCACTCTCTGTCACTCTCTAATCCGTTGTTGTCCTCTCTGGCCCAGTGGTTATTATGTCGTAGCTCAGTTGCCCTGTCCTGCCCCTTTCCTTATAGGACGTGTGTGTGCATGTGATGTCCCATTTTCTGTGTGGGTGTGTGTTTGGGTTCTCTGGATGATTAAAGAATGCTCACTGCTGATTCAGCATGTGTACTTAGTTAAAACGTCAACTATGAAGTCACACATTGATAAGCAAATTCATTTAAATCCACAACCTGAACACCAAGAGAACGCAAACAAAACAAACACACACACACACACACAGAGGTAAGTAAGGGTGTGTGTGTGTGTTTAACACATTTTTAGCTATATGTTATTGTGTACTATCATTACTTTTTTCTTAAATGAACCTTGTACTGAACTTGCACGTGTATGTGTTTGTGTACCCCTGTGTGTACATGCACGTGCCTGCATAAACAATGTGAGGCAAGTGCAGTAGAAATTGTGACAGTGGAGGTGCGCTGCAGCCTTGGAGGCTTTAGCTTGTGTGAGGAGCCAGGTGTATCTGTTTATAACACACAGCACACACACAGGGCAAAAAGTAAGTAATGAAAACCTTGTAAAATTTGACAAATGAGTGCTGCCCTGAAAAAAGTTTTGATTGCATACTTATCAAATATCTATTAACAGACAAATCATACTTACTCAGCCTTATAGGTACTTTTGGCTGCTCCCTTATTTCCCAAGGGGCTGCCACAATGGATGGATCCACATATCTGATTTGGCACAGATTTTGTGCCAGATGCCCAACAGTCCTATTTGTCCAGACGTGGGATCAGCACTGGGAGTACACAAGCTCGTGACCCCCTGAGGCTGCGCTGTCTCCTCCCTGTCTCAAACTGAGGATCTCTCATGCGAACCTCTAACTTTTAGTGTGAAATATAAGAAAGAAAAGACAAGAAAAATACGTGGACTTTCATTTTCGGACAGATCAAGGACGAGTATACACGCTGAATTTTTCATCCCAGTGGTTGCATGCCCAGCTTTCTTAAATATCTGAGTCCAGCTGCTTCTTCCCGCCTGTCAGGATGGTGCTTTAAAAGCGAAGAAAAGAAGCTTGTTGTCAAAGGGCAAATGTGATGATGCATGATGAAATATTCTGCTGGGAATAACCATTACAGTGGATTGGTAAACTCAGTGGTGCACATTAAAATAGACAGTAGCAAAAACAAAGAAAATAGAGAGGTTGAGTGTAATCATAATGAAACTTTTTAATTTCTTATCCTCTGCACTAGTGCAAGACGGGTGGGTGCGCAATACTGCAAATTTCAACTTCTGAGTTTAAATGTGCTATGGGCTATAAATAAAATAGACATGACAGTAAACACAAAAAGGTTCAGTCATTTTTCATTGTGCATGTTTGAGGCATATTTTTCCATTTCCAAAAAAAGTATTTATTGAGCAGTGGGTTACATACTGAGCTTAAAGGATAGAAACAACATACTGATCCTATCAGTATTGATCTGCTACCAGCACTAGCTTTGTTATCAATACTATTACCTCTAGTGTGAGAGATCTGTTGTCTTCTGAAAAATAAATAGCCCTAACAAGTAATCCCTGTTACCTTCCACACCACCTTCCATCCCTTAACCTACCAGTCAAACTACTGAAGTGCAGCAAGACGGACAAAAACCCTTTGAAACGTGTAACTGTGAAAAAATACATCCTAATCTTCTAGTGGCAAAGGGATCAATTGTAAGAGGTCAAGCATAAGGCCCAGAGAGGATTTCTTCTCCTTCTTTGTTTTTTCCAGACCATTTATCTTCCAAATGTTGTCTCTCCATATTTCAATTTGACCAGGACCACACGCTTCACTTCAAACATACTATCAGCCATTCAGCACTTCACCACTATGCTTATCAGTCCTTGTCCATTCTCTGCTGATAACTTGAAAACACAAGGGCAGGCTTTTCACAAAAGCACAAGTCGACACTTAACACCCCCCCAGCACTCCAACCGCTCCCCTTCTGTCTGTTTCTCTGGATGTTGACAATGACATTTTCTGTGCGCAAGTGACTAAGTCACAAAGAATGTGAGTCTGTGTGCGACTCTGTGTGCATCGCCCTCCGTACTGTCACAGGCTGTCAGGGCCAGAGAGAGAGAGAGAAAGATGAGTCTGACAAAATGACAGCAGGACAATATTTCAGTCTCCCGCTGTGGCCAAATAGGGGGCATGAACCTGGTGTGACAGTCAGAAAAAAAAGAGTCAGAGAGAAAACAAAGAAGGACTTTTTTTTTAAGTTGAAGTGTGTGAACAGTAATAAGGCAATCTGAGCAAGTAATAATGTGCTATTACAAAGCAAAGAGTAAATATCAGATTTGTAGCTGCTATAATGAGCAGCTTCATAATTCAATGGATTATACATTTGCCTAACAAGCAAAAGATCCTCAGTTAGATCCTGGGAGGAGACGCAATTCCCATTTGGGGTTGTGTCAGGAAGGGCTTCTGGCATAAATATCTGCCAAATCAAATATGCAAAGCTATTTGCTGTGGCTACCCCCTCTGAACCAGGGAGCAGCCAAAAGCAGTATTATTTGGAGCTACTGCAATGCAATGCATCACAGACATGTTTTAAAAGTGAATTGCATGCTCCCTTTAAAACTGCACTAACCCATCTTAGTGCTAGTGTTCTAGATATAATCCAAAAGTTCAAAAAAATTGCAAAAATTGTACCGAATTTAATCTGGCCACTTTCCCCTTCAAGGTTTTCTCCTTTTGTGGGTCTGCTCTGCTGCTATTTTCAGATTGTGTTCTCACCTCGATATGTCTGTGCCATCAACAACTCCAAAGTTTGTGCCTTTTATTGTCTCTGTGGTGTTTGTGGTGTGGATTTATAGCTATGGAGGCACCAAAAATACAGACTGAACAAAACCACATCAAACAACTGTAAACCAATTTAACATTTATCTCTGCACTTTTCATTTTGATGCCACCGACTCTTGCTCTTTTACTGAAATGCTTATAGGAGCAAATGGAGTCTATGAAATGAAGTCAGTGCAAAAGTGCCATAAACCTGCTTTCTTTTTGACAATAAAGGATATTTCTATTCTATCCTCGGAGACAGAAATGCGCTATAGGGTTTAAATTAATGAATATCCTCTCTCTTTGATATCAATATCCTCTATTCTCAGTCACTCTTCAGAAGTCTTATTGAGTAAACCATCATGTCAATTTTGTATAGTATGGTCCCTAAAAAAGGAACAGTAAAGCAGGGTCTGCTTTGGAGGAAGCCTGCTTTGTGACTGACAAGCTTCTGTATTAGTGTGATATCAGCTCCACCCCTCACTCATCGTATCTAGTCAGACAACAGCCAGATGGTGATGGCAAGTATTTATAACAGGAACTCACTAACTAATTGATGATGTCATGGTGGACATCTTTTGGAGCACTTCAGCCTCTGGACAAAGTCATCAAGTGTTTTCAGCTGACAGGCACTACTTTAGATGTTAAACATTTGAATGTGTATTAACTTGCAGTCTTAAATTTGGAAAATGCAATAATAATAATAATAATAATAATAATAATCTCTCTCAAGTTCTCACACTGGCAAACTCCAATATGTATGTGCATGCTTGTTTGGGTGCATGTATGTGTTCTGCATCAGAGCAATGTTTTCCAGCTTCCCAGACAGGAAGTGCTACCTTAGCAACACGAAGAAAATACAGGAAGTACAAACTGAGTGCCTCAAATTCCACCATTTTCTTACACCAGCATGATGGAGCAAGAGCCAGAAAGACAGAGAACAATGCGCAGCACACACAGCCTCACCAAAAAGACACAAATGTTCAAACTGGAGGGCTCGAGTCACACAGATGACTAGACACAGACAAAAGGTCAATTATGAAGCCGAAGAAAGAAAAGGCAAGTATGGCAGATATGGGCAAATACGCTCATACTTTATCTGCAGAAACAGTCGCAGCAGGAATGTCACTGCTGCCCTGCAGAAATAATAAATCCACTGTGCTAATACAATACATCAACAGAAATGATCCCAATCTCAGCTCAAACGTATTTTCAGATGAAGTAAAAGTTTCATCCTTGGATGGAAACTTTGCCTACATCTCAAATAGAGTGAAATGATCATTTAAATCATGGCCCTTTATTTGTTCCTGGCTGATCATTTGCTGTGTAGTGCAGAAATGGTATGTTATTTTAGGTGACCGCTGTGTTTTGTGTAAGAAGACATAACCCCTAGCATGTCATCTGTGAGTTGGCATTTTTCATTTCCAGTTAATAGAGCCAAATGTAACACATTTGACCACCGACAAATCCCAGCACAGGTGCACCTCACTGGTTAGCACTGTTAAGTTCAAAGCAAGACGTTCTTGTGTTAGAACCTAGGCTGAGGTTTTCTGGATGGAGACTGCATGTTTTCATTCAGCACTCCCAGGTTTTCTTCAGCAGCGTTGATTACTCTTAATATCTAATAACATGCTGTGACCCATCTGTCTAATTTCTATCGCTTATCTGGGTTTGGATTGCTGGGGCAGCAGTATAAGCATAGAAGCCCAGACATCTCTTCCAGCTTATCCATGGGGACAACAAGACTTTCATAACCTAGCTGAGGGATATAATCTCTTCAGTGAGTCCCCAGCAGTCCTCAGGGTCTGCTTTGGGGCGTCCTTCTAATAGGACATGCCAAAAACACCTCACCTAGGACACATCCAGGAGGCGTCCTAGTCATATGCCTGAGCCACCTCAACTAGCTCTTATCAGTGTGGAGGAGCTCTACTCAAATGGCCAAATCCTCATCCTATCTCTAGGGGAGCCCAGCCAGCCCTTGAATGAAACTAATTTCCGCCACTTGTATCCTAGTTCCTAAGAAGAAACATGTAATTTGCAAACAGTGCGAGGTTAGTTGTGACACTAAACAAGACTATTAATATAATAAAACTACTATAGCTACAAACAGGTTTTTCCAATTCACTTTACATTGAAAATATTTTTTTCCCCTAGTTTTTATTAAACATATGATTCACCTGGGTGGGCTCCAGGGCATCTGTGGACACTCTCAAAGTGCACACAATACATAGAAATTACAGATAAATAAAGCTTGCCAGCACAAATGTTGATGTCAGACAACACAGCAAAACATTAGGTTTGGTTTAGTATTGAAAAATATTCAACCCCCCACCCCACCAATATGTATACAACTTCTGTATAGTATGGCATAACTATGTGGCTGATGTTGAGCGACTGAAACACCTAGTGCATCCAATTTACCTGTTGAAAAAGGTGTAGTAATTTTAATCCCAGGAGTATGAGACCAGCGTGAATGGTCTCTCTCATAGTATTTATTAGGAATGGCACATTTGTGTTAAAATACCAGAAAAGGATAAAGAAAAAAAAGCAGGAAACAAACTTTTAATGAATGTAGTCACTGAGAACCAACTGCATTTACTCCTGGCATCAGCGATCTTCTCAAACTCGGTATCCCATGACCACTTGTGATTGGATTTTGCTGCCCCATCAAAACACAATATGTTATACAGACTCGTTTCAAATCATTAGTCCGACTCCATCTCTGCTCCCAGAGAATGATCCTGCGTATTATAGCGTGAGCTATGAAAATGAAGTTTTTTTTAATATTAAACATGACTGTAGTCATCTTAGTTTTACATCAATGGACAGCTTGCAATCAACAAAAAAAGCTCATTCACTTTCAGCTGGACTCATCCGTGTTCACACACCGTGGTAACGAGCATTTCTGAGCTCATCCATGTGTGGTGTGGGTGATCAGTTTCTCGGTGCGTCTTACACCTGTATATTTTTAGCCACCTGGCTGTGTGTGCATTGAGGATACTTTTTTTTTTTTTTTTTGCCAGCAGGTCTTAACAGCGACTGCGTTCTTCTAACATTTAAATCTAATGACATGTCATTTACCACAAAACCTGCTGTGTTCCTGTGCAGTTCCTCAGTGCTGTGCTCTGACCTCCCTCTGTTTTAATCAAACAGCTTCCCTCCTCCTTCTCTGTTTGCCCTCGCATCACCTCACTCACCCTTTTCTCGTCTTACATCTCTCACTCCACCGCTCTTTCTCTCCTCCCCTCTCTGCACTCTCATCCCCGTTGTTTGTCAGCCCGGCTTGCAGCTGACGTTATTATGTTGGCATAGATTATGCCAGGCCAAACACCAGCTGGGTTTACTCCTTTGCAGCTGCCCTCCTCCCCTCTCATCTTTCCTCTCTCTCTTGTGGAGCAGTCTCATTTGTTTCTCCACATCCCTTCTTGCTGCTCCACCTCAGTGTTTGTACCTCTCCCACCCTCCTCCTGCATCCAACCC